>JALHCA010000227.1:45843-59190 GCA_024340505.1 Tolypocladium nubicola
CGCAGGCGCGGGTTGCTCATGACGCTGTTCATCATGTCCGGGTTGCTCATGAGGCTCTGAGCCATGTTCGCGAACATGGGGTTATTCATGATGGAACCAAAGTCAGGCATGCCGCCACCGCCGCCGGCACCGCCAGCGCCACCGCCGCCGAACATGGAGGCCAGGCTGCCGAGGTCGGGCATGCCACCGGCGCCGGCCGGGCTCTGGCCGGGGGAGCTGCGCGGCAGGTTCTCCTCCTCGGCCTGCATCTCCTCGACGCGGCGGCGGGCCGTCTCGTAGCCCTTCTTCATGGCGTCGGAGCCGCCGCTGCCCTCGTGCTCGATGCCCTTGGCGTAGGCCTCCATGGCGCCCTTGGCGTCGCCGAGGGCGAAGCGGGCGAGGCCGAGGCGCGACCAGGCCTTGGTGTAGGCCGGGTCGACGGCGACGGCGGCCTCGGCGTCGATGCGGGCCGAGGCGTGGTCCTTTGCGGCCGAGTGGGCGGCGGCGCGGTTGGAGAGGAAGACGGCGTTGGCCGGGTGCAGGCGCAGCGCCTGCGTGTAGAGGTCGATGGCTTGGGGGTAGTCCTTGTGGGCCATGGCGGCGTTGCCCCTGCTCTTGAGGCCCTCGGCCTGCTTCTTCTGCTCGTCAGAGGGGCCCTCGCTGCCGCTGCCGCCCGCGGCCTCGCCCGACGACGGGCCCGTCGAGGCCTTGAGCTTCTCGTAGACGGAGTAGATCTGCAGCAGGCTCTGGGAGCCGACGGCGGCGCGCACGGCGTCGGCGTCGGCGGGGTCGACCTTGAACGACTCGGCGATGCAGTTGACGGCCACGTCGACCGAGTCCTTGTCGTCGGCGGTGAGGGTGCCGTCGGCGGCCGACGTCGACAGGAAGTCGCAGATGGCGAGCGCGAGGCGCTGCTTGGAGGTTTGTTGGGCGGCCTGGCGGCGCGGCGTGTCAGTACCTAGGCAGGCAGGCCGGCGGGGGCCGGACGGGAGACGGGGACGTACCATGGTGGTTCGGGGTCTGGCGTCTGGGGAGGAGTGCGAGGCGGTGGTTTACGGGGGCGACGTGGGAGAGAGGGTGAAGGTGGGTTGGACGGTTTGGACGCCCCGCGGTGGATGAGGGTGGGTGTACGGACCTGCTAACAAGTGCCTGCAGCTGGCGTGGCGGTTGGCACCCGAGCAAGGCTGGAACATTCTGCCGAACGCCATGCGCGATGCGGGGCACCGGATGCACTGGGATACCCTACAGCACAGGACCCTGAATCCAGGGCGCCCGGCCCCCAACGGAACATCGGCCTTGAACTGCAGGTATGCTGTGGTTGACACGGACGACGGTTGCCCGTAATAGTGTAGTTTAAATGGAGAATTTTGGTATTTTCCCTAGGAGTTTCCCGGTGGCAGGCCTGTGGCCATCAAGGCCTCCATCAATGGCATCATGGACCATCAAGGTACTGGCCAGGCGCGCACATAAAGCCCAGAGAACCCGTGCGTTGCCGTTCCGTTCCGTGTCTATTCATGAAAACTCCGTGCCATGCCCCAGCCCGTATCCCGTACAACTCCATAACAAGAATCCAACGCGCCTCAGGCGCCCGCTCACTTGTCCCGCCGCCGCCTATCCACGTTCTTGACCCGCCGGTTCCCCATGGCCGCCGCCCGCCGCGACTTGGTGTACACCCGCACCACGTCCTTGAGCACAACATAGAGGCACCCGCCGATCAGGCTGCGGCCCCATTGCTGCTGCAGCAGGCCCGGGCGGCCGAGCAGGCCGTACCGCGACCACGGGTTACGAGGCGCAGCCGTCGTCCATGCCTTGGGCAGCGCTAACCGCAGCGCCTCGCCCATGGCAAAGGAGATGCCGGGCAGGATCAGCGCGCTGACGATGGCGTTGGACACGTTGGACAATATTGTGCCGATACCCATCCTGCGCGGGGGTGCCTGCGGGGCTTCGTGGCCGGCTTGGTTCTGGTCGTCGTTTGGTTGCGCAGCCCCGGCTTCGTCGGCAACTGGCTCTGCTCTGTCCGGAACACCCCCATCACCATCTGGCCGAGCAAGCGGCGGAGCAGGCTCCATGGGATGACCGTCGGGAACGGGAACGGGAACGGGTTCGCCATTCTCATCCAACTCGACCTCCTCGATCTGCAGCTGCACCATTATCCCGCCCTCTTCGTCGCCATCTAGCACCTCGATTCTGTCGAAGTCGTTGCCGCCGCCCTGGCCGTCGTCGTCGTCCGGGTCAAGCGCGTCGAGGATGCCCTGGAGCAAGCCAACGATGCCTCCGTCCGCCATGCCGTTACGCTGGTTGTTGGCACCATGCTGGCCGTTGGGCCGCTCCTGGGTGGGCGGCAGCCCCACGAGCTGACGATTAAGCTTCACCTCGTACGGCAGGACGAATTCCTTCCACAGGTTGTAGTAGATGGAGCGGAGGTACGGGAAGACGGCGATGGCGAGCTGCGGCGAAGGCGGCCAGGTCAGGAAGTCGTCCTCGTGCATGACGTGGTACATGGCGTACTGGCAAAGTCAGTCTCGCTTCGTTTCGTCTCGGAACACAAAACTCACCAGCGACGCCGCGGGGAGGAAGATCTTGTTGCTCAGCCCCGGCAGCAGCCTGCCGAAGAGCAGCGTGGGCGCCACGTTCATCATGACCAGGGCGTTCCAGATCCGTTCCTTAACGAATCGCATGTTGCTGGCGCTCCTCCCGTCGATGACCATGTTGGCGCCCAGCATGAAGCGCAGCAGCGTGTCCTTGCCGGCAAAGGTCCACAGGGCCATGGCGCCGTACATCTGCAGGCTGAACTGGACGCCCATGGAGACGCCGGTGAAGAGCACGAGCGGGCTGGCGCGGGTGAAGCGGCGGTGGACGGCGTCGGTGGCGGCGACGACGAGGTCCCAGGGGCCCTCCAGCTCGATCATGGACTTGCAGACGGGGCACTGCAGCGGCTTGTTGGAGCGCTCGCAGTCGGTGACCCAGGAGAGCATGCAGTCTTGGTGCGCCTCGAGCGTGCAGGGGCACGGGTCGACCCACGAGCCGGGGGGATCGGAGGGGTCCTCGTCGGTGAGACATATGAAGCATCGTCGCGGCGCGTCGGGCGGGCGGGCGGCGGTGATGGCCTCGATGGCCGCGGGAGGCAGCGACAGCGCCGCAGCGTCGTCTTTCGATTGCTGCTCCATGGTCGACGCCGCTGGAGATGGATGGCGGAGGTGTGGCGTGGCGTTGCCTTTCTGCTCAAGCGTGCATAGTATGAAGAATGAACTGCACACCAAGATGGGGGAAAGAAGCGAAGGAGAAGAGAAGAGAAGAGGAGTCTGCACGCCGAGGCGCCAAAGGGATGCGTGCTGGTGTTGGAGAGTCGAGTTGCACAAGCACAGGGCGGAGGACGAGGTCGGCTGGAGCTGAGGTAAGTACGAGTAATATTCGATCCGAGGCACGGCAACGGCGGCGTTGATGTCAGCCACGTCCCGCCCCAACGAGGCATCGGCGCTCGGGCCAATCAGAGTGGCATGGCTCATGGCCCGATCAACGAGGAGCAGCAGTTGTTGCTGCCAAAGGATGCGCTGGGCCGAGGCGATTCCGGGGGTGTGCCCACTGCTAATTGACGAGCGACCGGAGAGTTGCCCGCTCTGTGCAGGTTCAGGCGGCAGCTGGTCTGCTCGGTGTCCAAGACGTGGGCACTTACGAGGCGCCATCCAGGTGTTCGAACAACGGGCGGCTGCCACCATGTTGAAATAGACAAAGGGAGAGCTGCAGAAGCTGCATCATTTTGAAATAACCCGACAAAGGGAGAGCTGCAGAAGCTGCGTCGTTTCAAAATAACCCGATAAAGACACAGGCGCAAAGCCTGAGCCCTGGACACCGCCCACCGCCTCGGCAATGCCACGTTCGCGGAGTGGTGATGGAGTCACACCACCACGACAGGCAGCCCGCCATGCTCAACCACTGCCTCGGCTCTTCCTCTCGGCATATCCATTTCGGCACCTACGATGCGATATACGGCGCGGCAATCGAATACCAGCTCGCGCGGGCCGTCCCGTGCGCGCGTTATGGGCCGCTGAGGGGGTATGAGCAAGTTTACTCGAGTATGAGATGGACGACGACGAACCTCTACGGCTGCGCGCCGCGAGGCCGTGCGGCGGCGGACGCGAGGTACAAATAAGGCTCGCTGCGCGTGCTGTCGTGGCGTCGCCGTTGCGGACCTTGCAGCTGTGGTCGATGCACTCGCCACCAACCTTGTCATGGCTTGCTCCGAGACGGTCCAGAGGGCCCTGCTGGGCTGCGAGTTTTGCCTGTCCGTCGCGGCGGTGGCGTACTTTGGACTCACACGTCCTGACGATGTCTTCTCCGGCGATGGTGATGGCTCTGGCGAACCGGGGGGGTGTGGTGGTGCCGGGGCATGCCTCGCCTCGGCAGCATCGCCGGATGGCTTTGTGACATGGACTCGAAGGTATGACACACCAACCTGCCTTGCCTACACCGGGCTATAATCGTTGGATGAGCTGACTGTTGAACGGCTCCAGGATGGCCGACTCGAGTTTCGCCCTGGCCATCCTCACTCTCGTCGTCGTCCTCGCCCGTGCGACCATGCTGCACCTCTGCTACCTGCCCCGATACGCCAGCGCCCTGTACGATCTCCTGCTGTCCGCCCTCTGGCTGCTCAGCCTGGCGCAGCAGATGTCGCCGTCTGCGGCGCTTGGCGGTCCCGGGGGCGACAGCACAGACGGCGGCCGGACGGCGGCAGCGGCGACGAGCTCCGCGGTTTGCGCGCTGGCCGTCGCGTTGTACGGCGGGAGGCTCGTCTGGGATGTCGTCGTCCTGTGGTCGGGGGCCGGGGGCAGCCGCGGCGTGGCGTCGTCGGCGTCGCGGGATGGGGGGTATCGTGACGTGGAGGCACCCGACTTGTCGGCGGCAGATGAAGTGTACAGGACGGCACTGAGCCCCGTGCTGGCCTTTTTCCCAGACGACGTGCACGACAAGACGCCGTGGCGGCCATGAGGGGGCGTCGCGGCAGGACTGGACGCCCCTGGTTTCACTCCCACGCATCGACGTCACATGGCTCCAGGCCGGTGCGACTGCCGTTCAATCAATCCGTGGTCAATTTGTTAAGCCTATGGACTCATCCCCGATACTCCTCCGACCCGACAAGAGAAACCTCCTCGAAGAGAGCGGCCGCGTTTCAACCCCGGCGACCAACGCCAAGTACTGCTACAGGTCTGTCTTGATCCGCACATCCATGAATTCGCGCGAGTGCTCGCAAGCATTTATTTGTGCTGTACGGAGACGGACGTCAGCGTCTTGGGTTCCTTTGGCTCCAGAGGCCCAGAGGTGGGGGGATGACAATAACTTACAGGGCAGTTGGCGCAAGAGCAGCTGGAGCCGCAGTTGCAGGAGCCAGAGGTGGAGCATCCGCAGTCGCCCATGATGACTGATTTGATTGGTAGTGGTAGAGACTTGTTGAGGGTGATTGATTTGGTTCTGTTGGTACGTTGGAGAAGTGGTTGTTGATGAAGGGCGAGGGGGCACCCGAGTGGCGGATATGGAAGCCCTTTTAAAGACGGGCCGTCGCCCCCTTCCCCTCACCCGCTACCATTAGCTAAGGAAGGACAGATGGCAAAGGGCGAGGCGAGGCAAGGCCCGTCGGAGGCCAGTGTCAAGGTTCACGAAGCGTCCGACGAGGGGCGACGAATGACGTTGGAGCACAAGCCCAGTGACGATTCGGGAAGAGGGGGCGTGTGGCCGATGCTACATGCGATGGCCCTGTGTGCTGGGCGGCCGTCCGGTAGCGATCCATATCCCGCGAATATCACGCATTTAGTGCCCGTCCGACTGGCCGCGGCGCTCGCCGCTGGGGCCTCGCGCTGCTCGCGCAGGTGGCGTTGAAGGTTCAGCTGCGCATCTAGAAAGCCCAGCCAGTGCCCTGTGGGGGCAAAGCGGGCGTGATGGCAAGATGGATCACATGGATGCAGGTGATGGCTGCAGGACTGGCGGTGGATCGCCCGTGCATCGCGCTTCTGGTCTTGGCCAGGGATAGCAGGTTGATCCGACAGCTGCCATCTCAGCCGCGAGGCGGCATATGTGCATACCTGTCCGTACCGCTCCGGTGTTGTTGCAGCGGCTTCCGCTTCCGGCCACTCGCGGGGCCGTCGCCGGGACTGCGGTGTGTCGGGGGAAACCTCGCGTCCTGACGCCAGAGACGGGGTGCATTTGGAGTCGCTATCAATGACGGCAGGGATGTCGTCTGGTTTGATCGTACATGGCCCCTAGGCCCGATGGGGGATGGTTGGACGTCGTCGTCTCGTGCATCTCAAATACATGACCAAAACACATCAACTTTAACCACAACCCAAGAGGCAGATTTTTTTGCAGTGCTCGAGTCGTCTTGGTCGAGAGCGACGCCCGCTAGTGTAGACGTATGGTTGTGGTCTGCATTCATCTAAGCTTGAACTCTACCAAGTACCAGACGCGACAATCTTTGCCAAACGCGCCGGCCGCCTTCCAGAATCGAAGGCTCCAGGCCATGAGATGCTGACCTGACGAGATTGACCGATTCGACATGTGTGTATCACGAATGACTGTGACGGTCACTAAGCCAGGTGCATACTCAGCCAGGTCAGCCATCATTCCCATCGCTGGGGGCTAACGAACAAGACCCGGCACTTGCCCCACCTCCGCTGGGATCGGTGAGCATTTGCGCTCCAGCTTGCCGGCATCTCCCTGCTCCGTCCAAACGCAACCAGCCTTTGCCTCTGTCGGGATTGCTGGTCCAACCAGATTCACCACGGTCAGCAGGCCCGTGGCGGCGTTCGGGGCAGGCCGTGACAGGGCGGCCGTGGGCTTGTTTGCCTGCGGAAATGTGGTGCTAGAAACGTCGAGATACGCCACGAGCCATCGCGAAGCGGCATCCGTCGCTGTCGCCACTGAGCTGACGGCACCCCGCGAATCCCATCCTTGCACAAACATGTTGACTCGCACTGATAGACGGGGGCGCATGATGTATCGCCCCGAGCTGAAACCATCCTGTGCCTCTCCGTCGCTGCTCGCCGTCGCCGGTTTCCTCCTACCTGCAGCAGACCTGGTCCTCCACCGTCCGTAGTCGGGGCGTCTGACCAACTGCCGCGGCAGCCGCGTCTTGAGTGCTTCGTCGTGACTCGAGTCCCGGCATCTGGGGTCATGGCCGGTCATGTTAGTCGACGATGCCACCACGCACGTCGAAGCAACACTGCTGATAAGGCACTTCTCGAAATATCGTCGTCGTTACATTGACATGGATATCAGCTTGGTCATCAATATCGGGAGCAGTTGACCGTACTTGTCGACAATGTCCAGGCTCACGTCGAGGGCATGACAAAGTCAGACTGCGGGCGAAGAGTTTGTCGTAGCGGCTGAAGCCTGCGGTAGCGAGGCCGTACAGCCCGCCGGCCGCAAGCTCCCCGACGGATGTGTCAGCATGTTATAGTCATAGACGGGGTTGCCGAGGCAGAGGTTGAAAATGTGTAGAGTGTTGGGGTTATGAAGAGGAGACTTGCCTAAGCTTGAGAGGAGGCTGGACCATGTCCACAAAGCACACCCGCAGTCAGTCAACTGGCTGAATATGGCTCAAGGGCCTCATAGATACAAACGCGTATATTGAAACGATACTGTTGTTAAAGTATCCGTGACTTATACTGTCGAATCGAGCGCTTGAACGGACACACATCGTGGCTCTGCAACTGAGCTTGGCGGAGGTGAGCCAATGGGGAGTTCAGAACTGTGCGCACTCGGCCGACAAATCGCCATACGGGTGTTTGATGTCTTATTAACACTCGAGGAGCCTCGCAGCACAAAGGTTCAAAAACATCGACCCCCAGTTGTGCCAACAGGCGGCATCGGAACGGCGAGGGCCCGGGGACGAACACGCGCCAACATCAGTCGACAACGTTCCAGACTCGGAAAACTCTTCTACAATACGATAGGCGCGATGGTCAGAAACGGGCCTCGAAGTAGTCCCCGCGGCGCTGTGGACCTGCATCGTGTCTTTCGAGGCTCTGCTTGGAGCGCATGTGAGTTGCTGGTGGGCAGTCCCAAGATGCGGCCAGGGTGTACTCGTAGTGGTTGGGTACCTAGTTATTAGCGCGCGAATCAGGAGTCGAGGGGCCCTGTGGCTGCCCCCGCGCGAGCCTGGAGGGCCACAGAATGGCTCAATGAGGTCATTTGGCTCATCTCCAACTTTGCAGCGGCGGTGGAAACGACCGAACCGCCTCCGAGCTCCTTGCGCCGGCGGAGCAACTATCTCGTGAGTCGTGACTGTGCGACGACGTGTTCAGTTTCCATACGCGTTTAATGCGCTGTTTCCCCCAAACATCTTTTCGTGACCCTTTCTCATGCAACGGCCGCTCAGACTGCAGACAGCTAGCATCGCCTGGCCAGTGACGACGTCGACGACTCCGAGGTTGCACCACAGCGCGACCCGTTGGCTGGTTGGATCGACGTCCGGACCCGTGTGATCAGAAGCACAGACGAGGGGCAACAGTGCATCACTGCGGGGTTGACCGCTGGCAGGCCATCTGATCTGGTCGTATAACACCCCGACCGACGATAGCAGCACGGTCATCGAGGGACGGACTAGCAGTGTCGCCTACGCTCAGCGACCATCGCCCGAAGCAAGCAGCACGACGAGTCGAAGACGACACAACATGTCTGGCCCAGTCCCCGTCGTGGGGTCGCTCGCAGACATCTACCCGCTCACGGCCCTCGCCACCGAAGGCCCGCGATGGAACAACCTGCTGGCCCAGTTTGAAGAGGTCTACGGCCACCCGGCCTCCTTTGTCGCCCGCTCGCCCGGCCGCGTCAACATCATCGGCGAGCACATCGACTACTCGCTGTACTCGGTGCTGCCCATGGCCATCACCGCCGACGCCCTGCTCGCCGTCTCGGCCACGCCCATCGCCGACGGCGCCGCCACCTTCAAGATCCGCCTCGCCAACGTTCAGGGCGCCCGGTTCGCCGCCAAGGAGCTCGAGGTGCCCGTCGGCGGCGCCGTGGACATTGACGCGACCAAGTTCGAGTGGACGAACTACTTCAAGAGCGGCCTGCGCGGCGCGCTGGAGCTGCTGCGCCGCAAGAGGGGGCCCGGGTACCAGCCGTTCGACATGGACGTGCTGATGGACGGCAACGTGCCCGTGGGCGGCGGCCTGAGCTCCAGCGCGGCATTTGTGAGCGCGAGCGCGCTGGCCGTCATGGCGGCCAACGGGGAGGACCCCGTGGACAAGAGAGAGCTGACGGAGCTGGCCATCGTGAGCGAGCGCGCCGTGGGCGTCAACTCTGGCGGGTGAGCTTCTGCGAACGACGGGGACTCTTTGGACGAGCTGACGTTTTGTCTCGGCAGCATGGACCAGGCCGCCTCCGTCTTCTCTGAGCAGGGCTCGGCCCTGTTCGTATCATTTAGCCCGGGGCTCGCGGCGCGGCCCGTCAAGTTCCCGCCGACGTGCCCCGAGCTGTGCTTCGTCATCGCGCAGAGCTTCGTCACGTCTAACAAGCAGGTCACCGGCCCCGTCCACTACAACCTGCGCGTCGTCGAGGTCAGCCTCGCCGCGGCCTACCTCAACGCCGTGCTCAACCCGCCCGGGACGGAGCTGCCTTCCGATGCCGGGCCGCTGGGCACCAGTCTCCAGGGCTTCCACGAGGCGTTCTTTTACCACCAGAGCCGCTCCGACTACTCCGTCCCGAGGAGCGTCACCAAGGAAGAGGAGCTGGAGAAGCTGGTGGCGCTGACCAAGGAGACGCTCACCCAGGAGGAAGGGTACACAAAGGAGGAAATTGCCAAGGTGCTCGACCTGTCCGTCCCGGAGCTCGAGAAGCGCTTCATGTCGAGCTTCCCCGTGCGGGCGGAGCGGTTCAAGCTGCGCCAACGGGCTCTCCACGTCTTCACCGAGGCGCTCCGCGTCCTCAAGTTCCTCACCCTGCTGGAGCGCCCCGTACACACCGGGCGGACGGACACGACGTCCTATAACCGCGAGCTCGGGTCGCTGATGAACGAGACGCAGGACTCGTGCAGGGACCTGTACGAGTGCAGCTGCCCCGAGATTGACCAGATCTGCGAGATTGCGCGCGCCGCGGGGGCCTACGGCAGCCGCCTGACGGGCGCCGGCTGGGGAGGCTGCAGCGTGCACCTGGTCCCGGCGGACAAGGTGGCGGGCGTGAAGGAGGCGTTGGAGAGGGAGTACTACGCCGGCAGGGGGCTGACGGGGGAGCAGAGGGAGGGCGCCGTGGTCGTGAGCAGGCCGGCTGGCGGGAGCACCATCTACCGTGTCGACGAGAACGGCGTCAAGGCAGGGTCGGGCTGAAACCTGGGACGTGGGAGCGGGATTGACCCTGCAAGATTGACGAAGGGGGGAAGGGGAATACAAGCTGCTGGGTTTGCCTCAACGGATAGGCTGCCTAGGTGTGTGGTGCAGCTCTTCGTCCGGAGTCATAGATGTGTATCCTGGCAGGTTTCGCGCCGCCCAGTCCTTTGGTATGACGCCCTCCGCATCGACGCCGTAGGGGACGAAGAGAATTGAAGCAATACTCCGTACAAGCGCACACCTTGGCCGGAGGACCCTGACCTTGTCGACCCCATCCGAAGACCCTGGTCTGGCAGAAGCAACCCATCGTGGAGAAGGCTTCCCTCCGGGTGGGCGTCGGGCGCAAGGCAATCTGGATGCCACGTGGTGACTGGACGAGCAGCCCGGTGGGAGGCTTAGGCAGCGACGCACGAGCCACGAACTATTGGGCGCATGCTGCATTGTCCGTCGACATCGTATCATAATATCGTCTGATATCTGCGGCGAGGCCCCCGTGTGCCAGCTACCCCTGGCGGCAAGGGCAGTCATGTATGTAGCTGCAGCGACGGCCCCGGTCCGGCACGAGAGCCGGCGGCAAGGCGCCTAGCAACTCGCAAATCCACGGCACGAGCGATGGGCCCGTCGAGACCGGCGGAGGGAAGCGCACGGAAATGATTGGTAGGGTCCAGGCTGAACAGATATCGGTCGAGCGGAGCGTCTTCCTCGGCAGGTGCCGCGTGTAGATTGGCCTGGAGCACGGAGCACGGAGCACGCAACAAGGCGGACGAAGACCTCTGGGTCGGGCAGGCCGCGCAGCCCAAGGGAAGCCGGCGGGAGGCGAGGCCGGTGGGTTGAGGCTGGGCCCTTGGGATGAAGCCAGACGATGCAGCCGCTGGCGGTGGCGCAGGCAAGGCGCTCGGGGGTCACCAAGGCGCCGTGACACAGGTACGGGAGGCGCAGAATCTATAGATTTGGCGTCGCACAATAACTAATCTTGCGCGCAGTATACGTGCACGTGCGGACGACGACGAAGCCTGCGTGGACAGCTCGCCGGCCGAAAAGCGGAGCCCGGAGCCGGGGCCGGGCCGACGCGGGAGGAGTGGGGGTCGCCTGCGGGCTGGTGCCTCCGGGCACGGGCCAGGGGACGGACCGGCCCACTGCGTCGACGGTGCTGCTCGTACCAGCGCTCGCGCCATTCCTGGACGTGACATGGCCCCTGCAGGGGGAGCGGCGACGGACGGGTGGCGAATGTGAGAGAGGCCGATGTTCTGCAGCCGGCCATGCGCGTCCCGCGTCAGTGATTCCCGCCGTAGAGACATGGCTGGGCAGAGACGCAGGCAGCTCAGCACAAAACGGGGACCGCAGCAACGGCTAGGTACGGGCCACCGACCGCCGCCGTCCACCCTACCTGGGCTCTACCCGCGGGTACGAAGGCGCCTGGCGGCGCCACGGGGAGGAGACGTTCGAGCACGGCGCGCGGGCTGCAGTTGGGGGCCGGAGACGAGAGACGGCGGCGAAGGGGGAGGCGAGAAAGGGCTGGAGGGGGGGGCATCCCGTCTCGCGTCGATGCCTCGGCCGGTATGGGCGCGAGGAGCAGAGACATGCAGCCGGCAGTCCCCGCCGTCGGAAACGGCTCCTATCGCCCGCCTCTGCCGCCCCTCGCGTGCGCTGCGCGCGTGGGACGGCGGCCAATGACCGGTCCGTCGGTCCTTCGGCAGTGACAGGCGCGTGGGCGCCTCGTGCTGCCCCTGTCGCCGGGTCGTGTGCTGGGAGGCATGTATCATGCGTGCCGGGCTGAGGCGTCTGGTTGGGCCGGCTACGAGCCCTCAGCAGCAGCTCTTGGGGGCCGACGACGACGCAGCCCCCTTGTTTGGTGCATCATTTGAGTTTCCGGGAGATGCAGCCCCCCCCCCCCCCTTTCTCCCCCTTTCTCCTTTGTCGGATCACCCTGCTGATGCCGGTGTTTGTCATCCGTGAGAGGAGGAGCATCGAGTACGAGTCCTCGTAGGGGATAGATTACCGGCTCGGCAGACCGGGTGGCCATGGCGTGCCCTGGCCCTGACGGCGCCGCTCGCCCACGAACCCCCGCCGCCCAGGGACTGCCGCCGCCCAGGGACGGGGCCCAGCGCGGTTGCACGGCTGAAGGGCCTGAGACGGAGGTGGCGGCGGCGTGATCCCACAAGTGTGGACGATCGCTGCCCACTTCCCGCGGCGGACCGTCAGCCGCAGGGGCCGGGGGGAGGGGGGGGGGCTCTGAGCCTCTGGCCCCTGTCTTCTGTCAGGGAGGGCGGGCCTCGAGGCAAAACGATGTGCCAATCATGGGCGCATGGGGATGCAGCCCATGGCAGCAGGTATGGCCATGTATCGTCCGAGTACGGGCTACGCGGCGACAGCGTCTGGCTCGGTGGCGCCGGCATGATCGGCTGGCGGGGCCGTCGACGGCGGACCGACGAGCGAGACAGACAGCTGTCACCATCGCGAGTTGATCTCCGATACCACGTCCTCGAGGGACTGGCGTTGAAACCGTTTCCGTTCTAGAACGCGCTCTGTGGCCGCACTTTCTGTGATGCTCGCGTCTCTGCTATTCTCATCCCTCCCTGGAGCGAAGCAGAACCGGCCAGCTCTGCTCGTGCTTGGGCGCGCCGGGCATCGCCCCGGGTGGCTTCGCGCCAGCAGCCTCCCCCCCCATTCCTCTCTGCCACGAGACGGCCGCGGGCTAATTAGGCCGGGCCCGGGAGAAGGCCGAGTGTGAGACAAGACACGGTCTGATAGCCGCAGCCGTGAATAGCAACGCAGCTCATCGGCGGCGCGCAAATCAGCGCCTCGGGCTGCGCCCCCCTGTCCGTTTATGCGCGTGCGAGCACTGCGATGATGGCAACAGACGTTGAGACATTCGGTACGCACACCTGCTGCGTAGGAGTATTTAGTCATGGATTTCGCGGCGGCACACGGCTGGAGCGGCAGATGCGCCTCGCCGGGGGGTGACGCGGCAGCAGCGCGATCTGACGTTGGAGATGGGAGCCCTCGGGGGGGGGGGGGCTTTCTTTGTGCGATGCCTCGTGCCGTCCGTTTCATC
>JALHCA010000228.1:0-91472 GCA_024340505.1 Tolypocladium nubicola
GGGGGGGGGGCAACCGCTGGAGACCTGGGGCGTGGCGGGCGTGGGCTTAGGCGTGGGCCACCACCACCCAGGACAGCCGTGTGTAAGTAGAGACCGCCCCAGTACCGGGAAAGGTACCTGAAGCTAGTTGCAGCACCTGAGGTGGGCATCTCAGTCTGGCCGTGGCGGCGGCGGCGGCGGTGGTGCATCCACTGTGCTCGTGGACTTTGTCCGGCAGCGTTCCCGCCACCAGGGAGGACCGTAGCACCGGGCCAGAGGTACCGCCGTGGGTGGGTGTGCAGGTACATCCGCTGTACCCCGGCCAGCCCAGCGAGCCCAGCGAGCGAATAGCGCGGGCGGGACTGGACAGGGGTGGGAGGCGAGCGCAGTTCCAGGGGGGTCAGTGGCTGGCGGTGGATGCGCTGGCTCAGCACCACCAAGGAAGTATTACAGAGGCCTGGCCAGTGGTGGTTGATGGGATGAAACCTCCAAAGTCCTCGTACGAGCACACGCCGATGAATGCATGCGCCGCTTGCTCGGGCGCCTTATCTCGCCTCGCCTCGACTCCGAGGTTCCGCTCGGTGAGGAAGCGACCAGTGGCCGACGGGCGGCGGGAAGCTGGCACGTCCAGGGCGGACAGGTGCAGTGCCTTGCAGCCAGCGGACGGACTGGTAGGTCATACCTTACTTACTACCTACCTATGTACTCGTAGCGCAGCTCCAGCCAGACTTGGCCGCACATGGCAGCAGGTGCATGCAGCGCAGTCGCAAAACGGCCACGGCCGGGCGCTCGGCTCTCCCGACTCAGCAACGGCCAGACAGACACAACCGCTTCCTCTTCTGGCTGCGAACCGGCCAGGAAAGGCGAGAGGGAGAGACACGCAGCGGGCACCAGCTCGCCCCCCGCCGTCGGGTTATCTCAATCGACGTATCGATGTGTTGCTGCAGAGACTATTGCTACCCACCTCACCACTCCAAGACTCCATCGTCACGCCTCGCCTTCCTGTCAGACTCGGCCTCTGTACGGACTAGCCTATACGGACGGAGTACGAGTACTTGGTGCAGGACCTTGCTAGCACGGGCTGGCATGATGGACGGCAGTGGCCGGGAGACGGCACCCGAACGTGGCTCGCCCGCGTCAACGTACATACGTTCGCGCGATTGTCCCGAGTCGTCCCAATGTCTAGTAGATCCGGGCTGACACACGCCGCCACCCCCTCCTCCCCTCCCTCTCGGCCCTCTGCTCCGTACCGTTGCTGCCCCAGATTGAAGCCCTCCCACGAGTGCTCCGTGCTCCTACGAGCACTCTGCAATCGATCGTGACGCCGGCCGGAGACAAGGCGGTGCCACGGTGACACTGGCCAGAGTCAGCAGGTCGCCTGCTCCTACACAAGGTTTCCCGCAGCGAGGCCGTCGTCGGTGGCAGTTGACCCGGATGTCCACGACAGTCTCCGCCAAGTCTCACTGCGTCAGACGAATATGATCAGTGAAGCGTCGCCGTCGAAGGAAACGGCTGGATCTGGCCAATGCTCAGGTCAGCCACGGCCGGACTCCCCGTCCGGGTGCGGAGTACTTGGTACCTCATCACAAGCCATGCGCTGGCTGCGCGCGCGACGCATGACGCTCGCCTACTCGTATCTCTCTCCGCCTCGCTCTCGTCATGCCGCCGATGCTGACCGGGGTTCATGACTGCAGGACCACGCCGCGGCTTGCATCTGCATCTGTGAACGGCGACCTGTCGTGCTACGTGCCATCGGATCATCACCACCTCCCTCGCCTCAGTCCATGTACTAACCTTCACTAACCTAAACACGCTGCCGCCAGCTGCGGAATCCTTCTCTGTCGTCTTCCACGGACGCACCGGTATGGGCACCGGCATGTGCCTGGCCCGGGAAAGGCAGACGGCTCGTCTTGCATCTACAGAGTACGTACGGAGTACTCCGATATGTTGCCCGCTCTGCTCCCGCGCTGAGGCTGGCGGGGCCCCGAGACACAAAGAATGTGTGGCACGAGACAAGGCGACTCTTTGGGTTGGCTGGCGCTGACATCACCGACACCGAGCCTCCGCCTTTGCGGCAGTCGCTTCGTGTTGGCTCGTACACGGCCGGTCTCCCGTGGCACTGTGTTGGTCTCCTATGACATGTATCCTGCTTCCTTCAGACTGCGAGATGCGTTCGAGGAGCCCGGGCTTGCAACCGTTGCTCGCGTCTCTTGGACTGGAAGCGTTCGAGTCCTAGTCCCTCGTCCCTCGTCCCCGTCCCCTCAGACACCCACCTCAATTTATCAGCGGGCGTCCCCTGGTGGTGGACGGTGCCAGCCAAGTACCCTCGATGTATCTCGGCAGGGTGTCCATGTGGGGAGGGGCGTGGCTGCAGCAGGGGTGCCTCTGCTTGGCGCGCATGGTCAGCCTGCGATGCTGCTTGGCTTGGCCTGCCAGCCTTGGACGCCTCGGAGCAGCGACACGAAGGTGGCATTCGTACTCGTACGGTACGCGCACCCGCCGGGCGGCCGGCGGACCGACACGTCGGGATCCCTGCGGGAATCCTTCGCGACAGGCGTCGGCCACGAAGGCTTATAAAAGCACTCGCGGTTCCAGGCCCATGGGGGCCGTGTTGGAGGAGAGACGTCCGCAGGGGGCGTCTGCGGAGGGCTCGATGCGTGATCTCGGGGCCCTGTTCCTGAAACGCCCTGCGCTCATCGAGACTGCCGCGGTGCCTGACGCTCTCAAACACAAACCGTCCTGCCGTCCCTGGTGATCTGGGAGGATGGCTTGGGTGGAAACGATGGAAATGAGTCCACAGCTCGTCTCGCCCTTGACATTTGGCGGGCGCCCACCAACTCCACCAGAGCTCTGGATGATGGCCCATCCGCCCAGCCCTCGCCGCCGCCAGGAGTACTGCCGGCGGCGAGATTGACTGATCTTGAAACAACAGCCGTTGCTAGCTGTCGTCTCGTTTCACGAGCACGACGGCCCAACGCGCAGCCGCATCCGTTGGCCGCGCTCTCGACATGTCCGGCTGACGGCCTGCGAGCACGAGTGCCCGTGGCCCTGCTGCAATCGTCCGGAACCGGCTCCGCGCTGCCGAGTCGCGACCAAATTACGAGGCGCATTTCTTTCGGCAGGGCGCGCAGGCATCCGCCCAGCACTAACAGCCCGGGGGGCACGGACGTCGGAGATGCAAGCGCAGTGTCTCGCCATGCGAAGCTTAATGTTTCCAAGACAGTTGATTCTGCTCTGGTACGGATTCATCTCGCCGTGCCTACGAGTACAAAATGCCCAGCGTTCCCCTCCCCCACCACCCCTTCGCGCCCTGCTGCGAGCGGCCACGCCCACGGGTCACGTTGCACGGCGACTCGAGGGCGCCTGCTCTGACGAGGGCTACGGACTCTTCCGTCCCTACCTATGCTCGCACGGGAGCGCCGTCGCCGCGGCTGAAAGTCTGGTCAGGTCAGTATCCACAGCCGTCCGAGTGCAGCATCTAGACGCGAGTGCCGCTGGTGCGCGCGACCACGAGGCTTTTGTTCTCGGCGCCGTCGCCCGTCGGCCCATCTAGATGGACGGTGGCAGCCATGGCATGCCCGAAGGCGCTGAGACCCCGGTGGCGACGACGCCAACACCAATACGGCGGGTGCCAGAAGTACGGGTACAAGCGCGGAGACAGCCCGCTCCATCTCCTCTGGCGAGCGAGCGGCCGCTGCAGGCGACCCAATTGACGGCGACGAGCGCAGGCGAAGGCGAAGCGAGTTGCGGCACCCTTCACTTGCATTTCGAAGTACCATGATCCGTCCTGCTCCGTACGTTACGCGCGACAGCGTGGCGGTGCCTGTGGCTCTGTCGAGGCTTGGGGCCCGGCATGGCGTCATTCGGCGACGACCAACGTCAGACACGACATGCGGATGTCGCTCAAAGACGACGACCGGCGCAGTCGACGGCGCTTGGGCCGGCATCGTCGGCTTTGTTGTCTGTGTTTCTGTTTGTCTGCCTGCGTCTTGTGCCCCCAGGGTCTCATCGGAACGAGCCCCGGTCTCGTGTATCTCCGCCAGAGGTGGCGAGACTTTTGACGAGCTCACTTGCTCACCCCGGCACGACAGGCGATGCCGTCACCGGTCGCGCTCCTCGGTGGCCTCATGGCATACGAAGTGCGTGCGAGGCACGTACGTGCATCCATGCACGCGCCTCGACCGGCGCATCACTCCTTGTCCATGCCGCTCGCATCGTGCCATATCGCCAGGAGAAGATAAACGGGCTCGCAGTCGTCTCTCTGGCGTTGCCGACGTTTTGTCCCAGTGTCCCCGTCAACCGGACCAGCCCGCTGCAGGCCATGCCAATCAGGCATGGCGTCGTGCGCCGTCGCTCCACTAGTCGCTCCGCCGCTCACCTGAGTTGATGGATGGATCCGTAAGCGCAGCGCCTTGTCGTTCTAGTCGAGCTCCGGTCGTCTGTCTGAAGCCTGGCAACTGGGCAGCGCTGAGCCAATTTGGCCTGGCATTCAGTTAATCACCCTGCTGTGCCGCAATCCTTCACATCCTGGAGGAGTCTTGCCGAAGTCTGGAGCGGCGCCGTGGTCGCCCCAGCGAACATGCGATCGCCGCCACACCTCCCTCCTCCGCCGTCCTCATGCACCGTCTGCAAACTCCCGGCCCGGACAGTTCCTAGCCACGGCACCCGTCCCGCGTCCACACATGGCTGGGCATAGCCGAGAAGGAGGGGTCTCGTCTACGTATCCGTACCTACGGACTTGCATGTAGGCGACGTGATCCTCCCCTCATCTGCATCCCTGCCGTCGACCCCTCCCCCCAATGGAGCTAGGTTCGACGTCTTTCCAACCTCTGCTCCGAGGCCAACGGCGGCGCGATTAATCCCCAACCTGCCCGCTGTACGGAGTAGTCCCTACGGAGTACGGAGTTTGGTTTGCGTACCAATGTCCGTGGCAACAGATGCCAGCCACCGGGGGCCGAGAACGCGAGACCTCACACCCACGGAGACAACGGGCATGTCAGTCCCCGTCGTGGATCGGAGCTACGAGAGCGAGTACGAGTACCGAACGGGCTTCCCTCCTGCGGGGGTATGTGCCTGGATGCTGACGATGGGCTCATCAGCTGAGCGTGCGAAAGGCGGACGCGGGCAGCCGGTTGGCCAGGAGGCATCTCAGCTTCGAAAGCCATGGCGACAGCTTCAGACATCAAAGCCCCCGTACCGCCGGAACAGATTCTCCCCTCGCCCTCGTGCTGGCCTTTCGCGCTCGTGCCGATGCCGTTTCTCGCCGGCGGCGCATACGAGGAGTCTCGCGGGGAAGGTCGCTGACAAGCCACCACCGCCGCCACCTTTCTTGTCACGGCCACTTTTTTGCCATGGCCACTTTGGCGATGCCACCCCCAGCTTTCGCGAAAAGGCGGGGTGCGGGAGAGGCTGTCGTCCCCCTCGCCCGCGCACCGACGCATGAGTGAGACTATATTGACCGAGCTCTGGCGATGGACGGTTTCCGCCTCACCACACATCGCTCGACGGTCACTTACAAACAAGGCACTACTCCGTACGAGGCCCGGCGGTTCGTCTGCTGGCACGCGCAAACGACCTTCCCCAACGACACGGGACAGCGCATGCATGCTCCCCAGATCAATCTAGTTTTCTTGGAGCCAGCCAGACGCAACCCTCCCATCGCCCAGAAAGGCAACCCCGGCAGGGCAGGGATCGCCTCGAGGTCCGGACGAGCCTTGGCCGGCGGGTGTACGGGTAGTACGGACTACGGGTAAAAGGACGTATGTGGTCGCTCTGTCACGCATACCCGCGGCTGCGCCGCCTACAGCACATGATTTGCAGGTGTTCTTGCGCACGTCACCTGCCGGGTTCTTGGCACGTGTAATCCCTGTAAGCAGTGCTACTACCGATCTTGGATGGTGAGAAGTTGATCGCGGTGTCTCGGCGTTGCGTCTTCGCGACGGGACGTCCATCGGGCGACGCAGAATGGGACAGATGGTGCCAGACCGGGCTTGCTGATGGGTGCATGCATGCATGGGCAATGACCGTGTTGGCGAGAATGTCTCGCAGGTGGGAGTGCCGCGCTGCCGGCTGTTCCTGAGACATGCTGCGGGGCTAGGAATCGAGATTCCCATCCACCATCGATGCCAATGTATGCCATGGTACCCGCGAGTGTACCTGGGCGTGATGGCTGTGGCCACCTCTGGGAGAGTGGTGAGCATCACGGGGCACTCTGCAGCACTTGGGAAATAGGAGGAGAGCAACGCGAGCATCTTGAAATGAGGTACACCAACATGAGGAATGCTCCCTTTTCTATCATGTACCGCGTCGACCGTCTCCCACCTTCGCTTCGAGGTCAGGCGTTCTTGGTGCAGGTCCTCCCGTCATTCGACTCACTCGAAGCAAATCGCTCGGTCATGGCTCATGGTCTCGCAGCAACGTCGTTCTCGTCTCTTCCAGCTACACCTACTGCGTCTTGAAAAGCAGGATAGCGCAGTGGCCGAGGTAAAAGTAAATGAAGTGCTTCGTCTCTGCATCAAAGGGCCGTCGTTAGCTTGCGTCACAGCATAGACGATGGGGGTTGAGGCTCAGAATACGCATGCGCATTCCAAGATTGGGAACGCACCATGGGTCACAAAGCTGCCAAAGTTGCGGCCAACGATGCAGTGCCAGGTCGGGCCCTTTCGCTCGTCAAACTGTGCTTGGCGGTTAGTCGGCTCGGTCCTGGTTACATGGACGTCATGGCACGTGATTGGGGCTGCATGGACGACACTCACAGTTCGCTTGATGTGTTGGGCAATGTCCTGTCAGGCCGTGTTAGCAACGTGCATCTCTGTGGGCATGGGAGCGTTGGCGCTAACCTTTTCAATGGTGAACTTGGCCATGGCCTCCTGAGCTGTCCAGACTTGTCAGCCGCGGTCCACTGGGTGAGCCCGATGGCAAGACGTACCAATCTCAATCGACTCTTGTTGCATGTCGTCGGTCTTGATTTCCGTCAGTCATCTCGCAATGGCGGTTTCCATGTGCCAACGTACCATGTCGGCCGACTTGATCTGAGCTAGAGGGCAGTCGTCAGCAACCTTGTTCGCCCGGTTTGAGCTACAGATATGACGCACCTTCGAGCTTCTCCCGCGGCGCGGGAGTCTCGAGCTTGTCGGCCTGCTTGTCGGACATTCTGAGGCCTGTGGAGGCGGGGAGAGCGTGTAGAGTCGAGGAAGGTATGTACGGGAGTCGGCTGAGCGTGGAGAACAAAGGATGTTATGCACTTGGTCGCGTCGTGGGGGTCCGTGTTTGAATAGAAATACGGCCTGCGAGGTGCTGAATCAGCTAACCTGTTCGGATGTTGGTCGAGACGTGGTGTCGGTCGGAGATGTTAGGTCGCGCGAGGCCTTCCCGCAGCCCCTTTTCCTCCCCAGAGCAGCTATAGATAGCCAAGAGGGGACGCGACGGGGAAGAGCACATGACTGTGCAAATTTCAGCGCTTCACCTACAGGTTGGGGTCTCGCCGGGAGCTCGTCGCGGGTCTCGGTAGGCGGGACAGCAATCTCGGTGTCGTTGGTGTCAGGTCTGGCTCTGGCGCGTGGTCGTGAAGGCGTACGGACCCTTGCAGCCTTGGAAGTTGCCGCGTAAGGCTAGAGGCGAGCCCAGTTACTAAGCCCCTAGCGCACCTCGTCGCGGGGCATCGGCCCCCACATGCACCTCCCGGTCCAGACTCGGCGATCGTCACCACTTCACCTCGCTGTCCGATTGACTCGATCGCCGCACGCAGATCATCACCAGGGGGTCGCGGGAGTTTCAATTGACTCTTGGCCTCTCCTGAATTGGGCTGCAGCTCTCCCCGGTGTCCTCTTTCCAGGGGCAAGCCGGCACAGTTGAGCCGTTCTGGACCATTGCATCAAACAACTGACCCAGAGCGTCAATACGTGGTTGACAAAGAGGATGGTGAAGCAGTTTTTGCAAGGCATTGATTGCCGGCAAGACGTAGCTGAGTAGATTACTATGACATCATAGCCGAACGAATTGAATAGAATAGATGGTTGATAGCCGACCAGCGAGAGAGGCTTATTGCCACGGATTTCGCAACCGACGACCATGGCGGCATATCTTCTTCCTTCCCTCCCCTTTCTCCTCTTTCCTTTCTTTCACATTCCTTCCCTTTCTACTATACCTGCCTTCTTCGTACTAGTTGTAACGAAACCTTTGCCGGCCCGCTTCTGCGATCACCCAACATTCAACATTCAACAACACTCTAGTCTTCTTTCTCGACAACACACTCTAGTATTTAGAGGGACAGCAAACTCATTCGGAGAGAAACCGTTCCTATGATCCTGATGGCCAGCAGCTCGCTCAGCCCGTCCAGTCCAAGCAGGTTGTCGGCGGCAGACGAACTCGCCGAGCTCTTGATGTCGGGAAACAATACTTTGCCACACTACGCCCCTTCCAAAGTTATGGTTAAATGAGAAAAGACAATTTGGTCCTCCGTAACAAGACGGTGATGGCGCAGTGGGGATCCATTGAGCACCGCGTCGGGCATGCCCAAACGCAAGCGCAACAACGAGGAGCCCACGCCGACAGCCAACGCACGCCTTGGAAAGAAGAACAAAGCTTCCTCGGGCTCATTCGCGACACCATATCAACCCCAAAGGAGCATGATGAGAACGCACCAGTTGACACGGAAGAGTTCGTCCTATTCGAAGACAGCGAACCGGCGAACATCGAAGTACTAAAGTAAATTCGCGAAATCTTCTATAAATAACCAGGCTCTTTCTAGATCAACAAGAACGCACTTGCAAAGCACATCAGCTATGCCAATAGTCTTGCGAAACTGTCCAGCAATGCTTACAAAAGAAGGATCCAAAATGGCAAAGAGCAACTTAACTAGTAAGAGTACCACATCATCCTGGATAGCTATGGCAAAACGGCGATGTAGAACACGACTAATTTGGCCCGTCCTATGAGTGCAAAAAGTAATTTATCGACAGCCTTCAAGTTCAAGCTCACCTCGATCAGAAATGCCGAAAGAGGACTAAGCATCTTACGGTTGCAAACGAGATGCAACCCCAGCAAATGATCACACTCATAGCTCTTGGCAACGACCTGCAGATTCATCGTCACCCAACCACAGCTCACGAGGGCCGCCGCTCCTACAGCTGACATCGATCTGCAGCTAATCCTACCCAAAGAAGGACCCAAGAGACCGCGGGTGACGACCTGCAGCACACCTCACTGGCAGGACTCGAGCCGCAGGCAGAAGGGCTTTTAAGAATAGCAGCCTTCAAACAACCATCTCGAGAGGGAGAGCACCCTCTCAAGACAAACAAGGCTACCTTCTAGGTAGTGCGACTACAAGCGCAGGCATGCGCCTCGCAGGATACCTCGTTATGTGTCCAGACGGAGCTCCACAAACCTCGAGGACACATGGGTATAAGGTCAATCGTGAGAGCGACAGCTCCTATCTCGTCAATCACCAACTCCATCAGAAGAAAGAAAGAGGATCAAACCCGACATGAGAAACTGCCATTCACAGACCATATCAGACAGTCGCGACAACAAACTACACGAAGTATGGCCTGTCCTAAGTTGGTTGGAGATCTCATGTAGGGAACACTCTATCTCGTTCGTTCGGAATGACCTCGGGGACATCGCCCATTGCCAGGTCGTAGCGCATCTCAAAACACAGCTTCAATGACGCAGCGCATAGAACCACAGCTGATGCCATCAACAATGCTCTGGACAATGTGAGTCGTCAGCTGCCCAGCGGAGCGGCGCGCGTGGCGGAAACACATCCAGACATGTTCGCCCGACCGCCGACACTGGGCAACGGACAACGCAATATCCCATCGCGGACAACAGGTACAACGTGGACTGCGTTGCGCAAGGAGTCAGCGGAGCAGATGGCGGACACAAGATTGGGAACTCCGAGGCGCAGGTACGATCGACGAGAGAAATGGGTGAGGTTGGGTGCGAGACGAGCAGCGTGGAACGGCATATGTGCTTCATTTTCCTTGGAAGCAAGATAGCGAGGGCATTGGCGAGAGCTGAGCTGTCCCAGGGTTGGCCCAAGATAGATCGTGGATAGAGTGTCGTTCTCAGAGTGTCATATTGGAGACTCCGTGACGGTGACGTTGCCCCAGATCGCTGGGAAAGCGCTCGTTTGGGATAGAGGCACAACAACTCGTTGTTGGTACACGCATGTAACGTGAGGCCTCCTTCTTACTGTTGCGCTTACACTCTCCAACGCATTTGATCTATTTGCACGGTGCTTCTAAGCATATTTCTCAGCGCTACCAGACAGCCCACGGGGCGTAGGCATCGAAGTATGGATGATCATCCGCATCTAATCCAGCCGTGTTTGTACGACAGTATCCCTGCTGGTGTTAGGCTCGCCTTGAAGACCCGTGCTCCCCTTGTTCCTCGCTGTTCCTGTCGTTCCATATACCTCAGCTATACCGAGATTCTACAGGGTCCAATGTACTACATGGTATTCTCAGAACATGACTCCTTGCTAGCCAGGGTACCTTGCAGTACATTACAACCCTTGCGAGGTATAAAGCTGGAGCCCTCGCACGCTATAAGAGATGCGCACTGTTGTCCTCGGAGCGCCGTGGAAGGACTCACGACGTCTGGTGCTTGTATACCCAAAGGAATTCAGGCAGCGCGACTCTGGGGTGCCTGGCTCGCCAATATTCTAACTGTCGCATACTCTCGCTCCCCGAATGGCAGACGCTTGAAGCAATCGGACGGCATGGAACTTGACAGTTTGGTGGCATCATGTGGATAGGGCAAGCTGGGGTCCAAACGAAGGAGCACACAAAAATAAAAACATCATTTCATTTTACAACGAAGGACCTTACAGCGGAGACACATCCGTTAACTGTGAACGCACAGAGAGAATTAAACAGAAGTGATACTGAACGGGCAAATCGACAAAAAAATAAACGAATGATGAGACTGGGACTCGAACCCAGGAGGATTGCTCCACCAGGAAACTGGTGCTAAGGATGAGACCTTAACCTGGCGCCATAACCAACTCGGCCATCTCACCAATTGATGGTCAGTTGAGATGCAAGGTGCATAACTGGTATAAAAATGTCGCATTCATGAGGTGAAAAAAGTTGCGAAAAGTGCAAAAAAATAATGATGAGACTGGGACTCGAACCCAGGAGGATTGCTCCACCAGGAAACTGGTGCTAAGGATGGGACCTTAACCTGGCGCCATAACCAACTCGGCCATCTCACCAGTGTGATTTGATATGGAATGCTCTGCTTTAATTTGTATTATCAATATCTTGCCGTGCGCCCCAACCCAACCCACCTCTTCCACCCAGCATGAGCTTGTGCTTCCCAGCGCCCAATGCTGCCATCAGAAAGCCTTCTCTTAAAATGCATACATGGCAGCCACAATATCTGCCAACAGCACCTTCATATGTGTATTTTGGCACCTGTCGTGTTGTATTTAGGAAATACTATATGAGACACAACTCTTCCTGGAACGGCTGACACAAATTGATCAACTTCCTAACCTTTCGCCAAATATTCGATGCTACTTAGCCCTTCTACTTCCAAGATGTAATCAATACTTGCTATGATGACGCAAGTCTGCACCATGGCCCCAGTACATCCGTAATTAACGCTGCATAAGCCTCAGAAGATCAGGCGAACTGATCAAAGTTCCAAGTTGAAGGTCCAGGGTAGGTCTGCTGCAGCTTTGGGATTCCATCCACAGTCGCACGGACCAAGGAATCCACCGCGCCGTGCCCCACCACGCGTGGCATCCACCGAAAACACCGACTTTTTTTCTCTTCTCCCATAACACCCAAGGGTCTGCAGGCAGACCTCATGGCAACACATTGAGCGCTTGCACACCAGGTTCCTGCCCGCAAAGTCATGGAGACTTCAAGAATATTTGTCAGGGGTTTACCCCCAAACATCACGGAAGCCGACTTCCGGAAGCACTTCTCTGCCCAGGGCCGCGAAGTCACCGATGTCAAGCTGATAGCTCAGCGACGCATCGGCTATGTGGGCTTCAAGAGCCCAGATGACGCCTCCAAGGCTGTCAAGTACTTCAACAGGTCGTACATTCGGATGTCGAGGATATCAGTCGAACCAGCAAAAGCCGTAAGTATCGATGCTCAGCCGCCTCCCCTCCCCACTTTCGATACTGATGGAATGCCAGATCTCAGACCCGACGCTCACCAAGGGATACAATGCTCCCCGCTCCGCCGGTGCGCCGGCAGGGCACAGTGGTCCGCGGTTGATTCCCGACGAAGAGGTGAATACGAAGAAGCGGAAGCGGGAGGCGCCTGACCAGTCCGACCCGAAGCTGCGGGAGTTCCTGCACGTCATGAAGGCCGGAAGGGAAGGTGTCATTACGGATGAACCACATCTTGACTCTGCTGGGAACCATTTTGAAACCGGGGAAGCGGCTGTTCCAGAAGCCGAGAGCGACGACGAGTATGAGAAAATCCCGACGAGAAAAGAGAAGTCCCGGAGGATCGGCTCTCCAACAAATCACGACCGGATGGCTCACCCTGGGCTACCAAGGGATGGGAAAACACATGATGCCGTCCCAGCTGCTGACGCCGTCGATCCAGCGACTGACGACAACAAGGCCCCGGCACCTGATGCGACGGACGACGATTGGCTGCGATCTCGGACAAACAGACTGCTAGATCTGGTTGACCCCGACGACATCACCGCCGATGCCACGCCAAGGCCCGAGGATGGATCTGCAAAGCGAGACACGGAAAACGGTAGAGACGCTTCCCATTCCTCCGACGAAATGACACATGACGTGGCAGAGGACGCGGCCGTGACCAACGAGGTCGCAAGGGATGATGCCGTGGACGCAATTTCCAGGACATGCCGGCTTTTCGTTCGCAACCTGCCCTACAGCGCCACCGAAGAAGATCTCCGCGACACGTTTGAGAAATTTGGAACTCTGCAAGAGGTGCGTGGCGATCCCGTCGAGTTTTGTTTCCCCATGTCCCCTGAACACAAAGGCGCTGTGATGAACCCAGATAGGGACAGCTTATACTTCGGTATATGATGCGAACCCTGGTCGAGAATTTTAGTAGATGCTTCGAATTTCTGAGCTACTGCCTTTTTTTTTTGCCACCATGTTATTGTTCAACACCATGGTGCCAAGGCGGGTGGCTAACTTTTGCCAGGTACATCTGCCCACCGGGGCCGGAGGATCCAGCAAGGGATTTGCCCTGGTGTTGTTTACAGATCCATCGGACGCGGTAAAGGCATTCCAGGCCATGGATGGGGCGACTTTCCAGGGGCGCATCATTCACATCATTCCAGCCGACGCAAAACGGGAGCTCGGATTGGACGAGTTTGGAATTTCCAAGCTACCGCTGAGGAAACAGAATTTGATTCGCAAGAAGGCCGAGGCGGCGTCGACCACTTTCAACTGGAATTCGCTGTACATGAACCAGGACGCCGTCAACACCTCCGTCGCCAACCGCCTGGGTGTCTCAAAATCCGAGCTGCTCGACCCTACGTCGGCGGATGCCGCCATTAAGCAGGCCATTGCGGAGACGACGGTTATCCAGGAGACCAAGGCCTTTTTCTCGGCCAACGGGGTGGATCTAGACGCCTTCAAGTCGCACAAGCGGGGCGACACGTCCATTCTGGTCAAGAACTTTCCGTACGGCACGACAATGGACGAACTCAGAAAGATGTTTGAGGAGTCTGGACCAGTCCTCAAGGTTTTGATCCCCCCGAACGGGACGATTGCTATTGTGCAGTTCGCGCAGTCGAACCACGCAAAGGCTGCATTTGGTCAGCTGGCGTATCGTCGCATCAAGGATAGCGTCCTCTTCCTGGAGAAGGGACCCAAAGATCTATTCACGGGCAACCAGTCGGACGATGTCGCCCGAGTGGGTGACCAGAAGGTGACAGGGGTCCAAAAGTTAAGCGTCAACGACCTGCTGTCAGACGGTGATAAGGCGGAGGAGGCGGAAACGACCTCGCTCTTTATCCGCAATTTAAACTTCGCCACAAGCACTAGCAGATTGGCTGAAGCCTTCGAGTCCCTCGACGGGTTCGTCTCAGCTCGGGTCAACACGAGACCCGGGCAGACGCTTAGCATGGGCTTTGGGTTTGTCGAGTTCCGGTCCAAGACACAGGCGCAAGCCGCGCTGAAGGTCATGGACGGATACGTGCTCGAGGGTCACACGCTCGGCGTCAAGGCGTCCCACAGAGGCCTCGATGCGGCCGAGGAAAGGCGGCGTGATGACCGAGCGAAGAAGACGGCGGCACAGAGGACAAAGATCGTCATCAAGAACTTGCCGTTCCAAGCCACAAAGAAGGATATCCGGACGCTGTTCGGGACGTACGGCCAGCTTAGATCTGTGCGCGTTCCAAAGAAGGCGGACCACACCACGAGGGGGTTCGCGTTTGCCGACTTCATCACTCCCAGGGAAGCGGAGAGCGCACTAAACGCCCTGAGGGACACTCACTTGCTCGGCCGCCGGCTGGTGCTGGACTACGCTGAGGCGGAGGCAGTGGATGCCGAGGAGGAGATTGAGAAGATGCAGCGCAAAGTAGGGGGCCAGGTCAATAAAGTAGCCCTTCAGCAGCTCACCGGCGGAGGGAGGAAAAAGGTCAATATTGGAAACGACGAGGAGGAGCTCGAGGAATAACATACCCTAACGAGGAAATACAACGAAGCAAACAGACTATTTGGTTGCCCGTGCTGGATAGCTTTCCCCTTTGGCCCACGCTCCCGTTGCCTCCCTTGCAAGGGGCGGGGCTTGCGGGCGACGGTGCGGTCTGCGCGGGTGGCGATGCGCGCGACAACAAACATGGCGCGACGGTGAGCTGAGTGCGACCCCGAACGAAGAATTCGGGAACCGGGGAGTGGAGGACGGTGACGCCGTGGCTGTCTAATGCCAATCTGTCCGCATGCCTGGGGTGCCGACCGGCGAAAGGCCCGCGATGTGTCTCTCAGGCGGTGTTGGCGATGAGACTGGGCGCCGGGGGGGCCAATCCTCCCTTGCATACGACGCCCTCGGTGCAGACCTCGGGCTGCCATGTGCTTCACGGGCTCTCTTGCGACCCGCGCCTCATTGGCCACGCCCATGGCTCGTCCGTAGACGTCGCTAGTGCTCGTCTGTCGAGTCGATGCCTGGTTGCGGTCCCCGCCGCCGTCCCGGGGGGCTCCCAAGCCAGCAACCAATGCTGCCCGCCTGCCAACTCACCCACCCTCCTCGATGTTCTGCAGATGGATCTTGATCTTTTAGGTTGATGAGGGGCCAGGACGGGTAAACCCTGTCAGCCCTTTGTCAATATGATCGCTCGGCCGTGGGCCATCTCCTCCACAGCAAGTCTTGGATCTATACGGTCTCGAGGTCTCCTTGGGATGTCGTCTTCGTTCCAGTCCAAATCTTCGCCTCCTTGAAAGCATACATTTATCCCACCATTCCACGTCCCCAAATTCCTTTCAGCATTTCTTGTCCTCTTCAACTTGCTATTCCCCTCCGGTACCTGGCAGCTGTTCGTGGCACTTGCGCTGACGGAGCCTGTTCTCGTGAGCACCTCTGCTGGCATTCTGTCGTCTGCGTTGGCGCTGGGCCTTGCACCATGTCTTCTTCCCTCTACCAGCCGAGGCCGGTCCTGTCCTCTCAGAGATACTCGCCGTCACCGGACTATGTCGACGCTGCTCGACGCAGCAGCGTCCACGGCGGAAGGCTGCCTCTGCGAGAATCCACCGGCAACGCCCAGGCGCACAGCTTCAATGGTATAGTCTCGTGCTACCAGAGCCCCGTGTCGCTCTCGCCGTCGATGCAGCCCAACATCCCTGCCCCCATGGTGCCGTCACAGTCCTTCGACTGCCTGTACAGAGTTCCGACCCCCCGGCAGCAGCCTCGCTATCAGCAACGGCGACCCCGAAATGGAGTCAACCCTCTCTACTTCTGGCCGGCCTTTCGCCAATACCGCAATAGACAAGCCCACAAGGACACCCAAAAGGACAAAGGCGGCGTTTGGCGTCGGCCGGAACTCGAGGATGCCTTTGTCGACTGTAAGTTGCCTCGTCTGCCGAGCACCGTGTGGACCAAAGCTGACCCCCGTCACCAGCCGTGCTGCTCATGCCTCACATGGGCCGACGCAAGTTCTCGATGGGAGGCAAGCTCCACGGCCGCAACATGCTGATCAGCGAGTACATCTTCGTCATCTGCGTCGCCATCCTCGGGAGCAAAGAGATCTTCAGGATCGACAACAGCAACGAGAGCATCGAGCAGATGGGCCGCAAGCAAGTGTCCAGCCACATGCAGGTCGTCAAGAAGTTCTTTGAAGACCTCCGATGCTGTAAGTTGATATTGTCCCCGGTTCCCAGAACCTCGCCACTGACTGAGCTCCCAGTCCACTTCCTGTTCCCTTCCGAAGAGAAGAAGGAGCCCGGCTCCACGAACTCGGACGACTACTACGACGAGGAGGAACAAGAGTCCTTCAAGTCCAACCCCGTCTTGACAGCCCTGGCCGAGGGCAGGGTCCCCGAGGTCAAGCCCAACTATGAATACTTCTCCCAGCTGCTGGCTCTGCAGTCGTCGATTTCCGTGCGGCCCAAGACGTGCGAGGTCTTCGTCTCGTCGTCCGACATCAAGATCCGGGACGACATTGCGTATGATGCGCATGACACCCCCCTCGACCAGGCTTCATTCCCGCACCTGAACAAGTACACCAACTGCGACGACAGCCCCAACGTGCTCGGCAAGGACGTGCTGCTGCACGAGTACACCCGATCTCTAGATCGCACCACATCCGCCTGCGCCAAGACGGTCACGCGTCGCTGGCAGAAGGACGCGCCGGCCATGTACGAGACGCTGGACCTCCCTTCCCGAGATGAGAGTTGCCTCCTGCTGGAGATGTGCGCAACCATCGAGCTCCACGAGCATGCCAAGTTCCCGTCCGGCTCTGAGCTCACCGGCTTCGTCGAGGTGGCCATCACACAGCCCGCTCTGCAGACTCACCGCTGGAAGTGCATCACGCGGCTGACGCGACCGGCGGAGCTGCACAGCGACGATTCCAAGCAGGGGGTCTACACCAACGACAGCGGAATCCACCGCCGCGGATGCAGCGACTCGAAGAGCGACTGCGACTGCCACACTCGCGCGCGACCGGACATCCACGTCCCCTTCCCCGCCGTCGAGTGGGCCAGCATCCTCAGCATGGCCGTGCAGTATCCCGACGTGGAGCATCAGCGGATGAAGGAGAAGCGCCGCCGGAATGCCGACGGCGAGAAGAAGGAGCTGGAGCGGGCCGGCAGCAAGCGTAAGCGCTCCGAGGACGAGGGCGACGCCGCTTCGTGGTCACGACGGGAGCCCACGGGCAGCGACCTGATCTGCAAGGTGGCCATGTACCAGGAGCTCTGGTCCTGCGCGCCGGACTCGACGCAGTGGACGCGCCAGGCCATCATCTTCTGGCGCTTCAACACCACGAACCAGTGGCACAAGTACAACCCCGTCTTCAAGCCGGCAGGCACCACCTGGCGGTGGCTGACCATCAACGACCCCATGTCGCGATATCACCAGCAGAAGGCGCTGGTGTATCCCTCGCCGGGCGTGCCGAGAGACGCCGTCATGTCGCCGACGCCGACCATCAACCAGCACCTCACGGCGGCCATGAACGAGACCTTTAGCTCCTGGGACAACAACGGCAACGTGCCGCAGGTCCCCCCGCTGCAGACGTCGGGCAACGGGCTCAGCCTCTTTGAGTCTTTCTCCAACGGGCTGGCCACGCCGCCGCCGACGGCGACGCTGCCCGGGCCCTACTCCACCAGCAGCAGCTTTGACGCAAACATGAGCCCCAACGCCGGCGTCAACTTCCTACCGACGGCTACGGGAGGGCCGGCGAACGACAGGCAGCCGACGGCGCTGGGCAGCAACCAGCCGTACTTCGACGGGCAGTCGTCGTTTGGAGACGTCAAGCCCATCGCGCCGGGCGTGAACTCGTACATGGCGGCCACGACATCGCTGGACCTGCCCAACCAGCTGGTGTACGACAACGCGCCGTGCGATGCCGGCAACATGCAGGGCTGGGACATGTCGGCGCTGGACAGCTGGACAGGGGCTGGCTCGGCGCCGGCGAACGGAACGGCGGGGTGGGGACCGCCGTCCAAGATGGAACCGCAGGGCGACCACCAGCAGGCGGCGATGTGGGCGCCGCCCCAGTGGCCCTTGTCGGCGGGAGCGGCGCCAGGATCGCACGAGCGAGGAGGCAGCCCGCGGCCGAGCAAGAGGCGGAGGGATACCATAGACAGCCACGTGCCGGTCACGGCTGGGTGGTGAGGAAGGCAATGCACGAGTCTAGCCTTGGATAGACGTGGAAAACGGGAAGGGATCGAGGCGCACGTGGTGTTTTGGGAGGGAATATGGGTTCGGGACGGCGTTTGGGAGGAAGCCGGGCAGGGATTCTACATTCTTTGACGACATGATAATACCACATGATTAGAACTTGTGTTTGACGAGCTTCTCGCAGTGTTCCCGCGTGCATCTATTCCAGGAACGTGGTGTCTGGTGCCTGTCGCGGAGTGCAACCCCAGTCTGACGCAGGCCATGTCCTCGGGAACGAGCAAGGGTTGAAGACAAGTGTCTCGGCGGGCGGTGGGATTACCGGAACGCGCGGGCGGGTCACCAAGGGAGGCGGCAGAGGTGCTTTCTTTTGGGATCTGCGATCTATCGTGGCAGATCAGATGGGGTATAGAGTATCGAGCTGAGCCACTCCCTCCTCATCCCTGGTCTCCCATCGCAGTAGCGCCAGGGGAACACAGCTCAATGCGAGACCCTGGTTCGACACTGCCGGTTTGCAGCAATCCCCAGACCACCATCTCCATGGCCGCCGCATGTTTAACTGGATACCTGAGCCGGTGGGGCGAGAATCTCTAAAAGATGGGCATCGTTATGTGCTGCGATATGCTCACCCGCCCACGGCCGGCGCAGGGCAGGTTCAATCCAATCCTGGAGGAATCGAATCGATGGATTGCATTATTGACGAGCCCTGAAAAGGGACACGGACGGTAGTCTGCGCGCTGAGGGAATGGTGGTGGGTTTATAGTTATAGTTCGGAACAGGGCGACACGGAAGGGGCCAAGGTCTTGGAGGGGCGAGGGAGTCGTTCGCAGAGATGCGGGGACAATAGTCGGAGGACGGTAGCGATTGAAGGTCCTCGGGGACTTGGATTAAAGCTGAGCAGAGGCAGGTCATGCGGTTGTGCACGCTGTGGGCAAACAGTCGCCCGCCATTGTTCGTGGCTACTCGTACACGTGCACTGCAAGACGAAGATGCCAGCGGAGCGGGCTGAGAACAGGAGCAAAGAATGGGAGCAAAAACGGGAGCAAAGAACGGGAGCAAAGAATGGGGGCAAAGAACGGGAGCAAAGAACGGGAGCAAAGAATGGGAGCAAAGAATGGGAGCAAAGAGACGGCAGCAAAGAAACGGCAGCAAAGCCCGCGAGTTTGCTGGATCCCGCCATCGTGCGACGCGATGCGGTGGTGTTTCGCGCCTGGCCGTGTCAAAAGCCTACTGGCTGCGCGGCCCCGACCCTGCGCGCGCCTGGTCAAACAAAGTCCTCGTAGGGGCACGTCGTGCGTGTGTGCCCGGGCCACGCACAGGGCGCGAGAGCAAGACGGTTGGTTTCATGTCCAATGCGGCCGCGGCCAGGCACGATGAGGCTCAACCCGAGAATACCTGTATGCGAAGTGCAAGCCGAGCCCGAGACGCGAAGCCAGGCGACGACGGCCAGTCGTGGCGCGGCGCCGCCGTACGCTTGCAACGGCCCGACGGGGCGCTGGACCCTGGTGGCGGCGCTTAGCGCACCCCTGCAAGCCCAAGCCGCTGGCTTGTGGCCCCGGCGGACCGGCAGCGCTACGAGTACAGTACGTTGGCTGCTGCGCGAGGCCCTGAAACGGAGGCGGGTGGCTGCGGAGCAAACATTGGACGACGTCAAACCTCGCTGCGGCTCCCGAGCCTCCTCCACCTCCACCCCCATCCATCCTCATCCTCGCCCGTCGAGCCTCGCGCCGTGGGCATCGCGGCCTCGCGGTGCTGGCCGCCTGGCCGGCCGCCGCGATGCCGTGCGGCGATAGGCTGTGCCGTCGTCGCAGCACCCGCCGGATGGGTGCGTGCCCAGGCCGCCTGCTCCGATGCTGGGTGGAACGACGTAGAAGTCTTCCTCTTCCTGCGTCTCCCGCCGCCCGTGACCCAGCACCGCGCCGCCCAGTTCGATGCCGTCCTGGAGCCGCCAGAACGATACCCTCTCTCGTTCCGCCGTCTCCTCCGCGGTCCGCCTCGCCCCGGCCGTGATTCACCCACGTCGACTCTTCCTCTTTGCCACTCCCCTATTCACTGCCTTTGTCAACTCATAAACAAAACAAGAGGAACAAAAGCGAGAGGGCTGCGTGCAAACATAGTCCAGCTGGCTCTGGTGACTTGCCTTTCCTTTGCCTGCCAGGCTGTTCTTGAGAGCGCAGCACAGCAGCGCACACCGCACGCCGCACGCCTTCACACGTGCCGCTGGCCTGTTCAGGCACCACTGGACAACAACAATACCCAGCAAGCGGCCGAAATTTTCCCCTTTCTCTTCTCTTCTTCTCTTTTGCAACAACCTTTTGAGCCGCCATTGACCGACCGACCGACCGCCGCCGAGTGGGCTGCCCGACGCCTCACCTCACTGAGTCCCATTGTCGGTCTCAAAGACAATCCTTACGCGCTGTTTTTGATTACCTCTTCTTTGCCGGCCTGCCCTTTCAGTTCGACCCCCTTTCTCCTGGTGAGAACGTCCGCCCGCATCCTTACTTGAAGTGTCTTTCCCACCAGCGAAGCGCAATATCTTAACCTTTCGGGAAAAGAAATCAGTTTGACTCATCACGCGGTTTCCACGAGAAACGCTGGCGAGAGCACCCACGAAGAAACACGAAATAAACACTGCCAAGAGAAACTAGAAACTAGAAACTAGAAACTCAAACGCTTTCAGGATACAAAACACGACATCGCCAGCGATGGAGAGCATCATGGCCGCCCCGCGAGTCCGTCTTCGCGCCGTCGCTGCCGCCCTCGTCTTGGTTACCACCGCCTCTGCGCACTCTTGGATCGAGTCGGCCTTTCGCATCGCCTCCAACGGCACGTTCATTGGTGACCCAGGCTTCGCGCGCGGATATGTGCCGCGCAGCGAGCCCGGCTGGAGCGACAAGCAAGCCCAGCACTTGATCCCCGACGCCGGCGTCTACACGGGCACTGAATTCCTCAACAAATACCCCTTTGACGCGAATCCCAAGCACCCCATGCTCGAGGCCGCACCCGGAGACAAGATCTCGATTCTCCACCTCGAGAACGGACATGTCACCCTGCCTCAGAACCAGCCCAACAAGCCCCTGAATCGAGGCACGGTGTACCTCTACGGAACCTCCCAGCCCAAGGACCAGGAGAAGCTGTTTGACGTGCACCTCATCTGGAACCAGGACGGCAGCGGTGGAGACAAGCGAGGCCGGCTCCTGGCCACGCGCAACTACGACGATGGCCAGTGCTTTCAGGACAACAAGCAGCCAATTGCGAAGGAACGCGTCGACAAGCTCGTGGCCGACGGCGCCTCGCTCGACAAGGAACTCAAGTGCCAGTCGACCATCACTCTCCCCAAGGACCTCAAGCCCGGCACCGTCTACACCGTCTACTGGTACTGGGACTGGCCGTCGCTCAACCCGGACAAGGTCGACATGCCGGCCACCAAGAACGGGCAGTTCCCCTGGGCGGGCTCCTTCCTGCGCGGCGACAAGGTGCCCAACGGCTGGACCAAGGACGCCATCGCCATCGCCGAGAGCTACTCGAGCGTCATCGACATCAAGATCTCCGACAAGCTGCCCGGCGTGGTCGCCAAGGAAGGCGGCGAGGGCGCGTTTGTGGACAAGCAGAACGTCTACCAGATGGGTATAAAAGGGCAGATGACCAATGACTACGACGTCAAGGTTGAAAACCTGGGCGGTGGCGGTGGCGGCGAGACCACGGCGCCCGCGCCCGCGCCCGCGCCTACGTCTGCGGCTGTCGTTCCACCTCCCGGTTCTCTGGTCGTCAGCTCGACCGCCGTCGGCGCAGTCACGCCTTCGTCAGAGTGCTCTTACGAGGCCACGACCACGACTCTCATCACCGTGACCAAGTCCAGTGCCACCCCGGCGATTTCCACCACCGCAGAGCCCTCGACCGAGAATGCCACGGCTACGACCCTTCCCGCCCTGAGCAACACTGACATGAGCACAACCACCCTTGTCGACGGCACTGGCAGCCCCCAGCAGACCGACAGCAGCAGCAGCTCCATAGCCACAGTCACTATGACCGTCGTTGTCCCGGCCACGACCCTCATGAAGACCGTGTACGTCACCGGCCCGCCGACAACTGACGCACCCCCCGCGACCGCCACGGTCGAGCCCTCGACGCTCATGGTCACGCAGACAACGCACGTGCCCGCCGCCGGCAAGCGGGACGCCATGGAGCTGAAGCCGGTCAAGCAGCCGCGGAAGCGGAAGCGCGATACCCGGGCTTTTGCCCAGCATTGAATCAAGATAGGAAGGGAAGGTGGATCTAGACGCGACGGGGAAAGATGCCCGTCTGCGGACCATTCGTTTCTGTGGTACATATTTTTTTTTAAATCCAGTTTTCTGCCTGCGGAGCCATTTTTGTGGCAAAGATCTTTTCGAAGAGATTTGCTCAAAGAAGCTTGTCCTGTTCTGGTAGAAACATGCCCACGCGGGCTGTGCGGCATGGACGCACGGGGCGGATAGGTGACGGCGTTAGATAGGAATGATACTCACGAGGTCTTGTTTGACACTGTATGTGTGGATTCGACTCAAGACGCCGAGATGTTGCGGGAGATGTTGCGGGTTGGAGCCTGATGTTGACTGGCACTTGCACGCGTCATCTGTTGTTTGCGTCTCACGAAGCATGCTGCTACCCACACTGGACCTGATGCCTGGCTGCCAACAAGACGAAATATATTCACGGCGACGTAGCATCTGTGCCGTAACGGTAGAACACTGCGTGCCCCGCGGAAACGTCGTACGATGCCAACCCACACGCCTCACATGCCCGCCGCCCTCTCACGACACGCCAACCCCCCGGCTCTACATCTCCCCGCACTGCGAGATGACAACGTCCATGTTGGGCACGTCCTTGCCGCGGTAGCCCGTCTTGGTGGCCTCCATCTTCTGGACGACGTCGAAGCCGTCGGCGACCTTGCCGAAGACGACGTGCTTACCGTCGAGGAAGGTCGTGGGCGCGGTGGTGATGAAGAACTGCGAGCCGTTGCTGTTGGGGCCGGCGTTCTACGGTCGTCAGAGACGAGCAGCAGATAGGCATACAAGGGGGCAGACGTACCGCCATGGAGAGCAGACCGGGCTGGTCATGCTTCAGCTTGAAGTTCTCATCCTCAAACGACTCATACCCCCAGATGCAGGTCGAGCCCGTGCCGTCGCCGTTGAGGAAGTCTCCGCCCTGGCACATGAAGCCGGCAATCTACACGACGGGCTGTCAGACAACGCTCCAGGGTGCGGTGGTAATGGCGAGAGAGCGGACGGGGAGACTGACGATGCGGTGGAACTTTGAGCCCTTGTAGCCCCGTGGCCGGCCGGCGGCGTCCTTGGACTCGCCGGTGCAGAACTGGCGGAAGTTCTCGGCCGTCTTGGGGACGACGTCCTTGAAGAGCTCAAAGGTGATGCGGCCGAGGGGTTCGCCTGTGGACGTCAGCGGGGGTCATGGCCTGGGTGGTCGGGAACGAGAATGAAGCTGTAGCGGAAGCTGCGCATATGAGGGTGAGCTGTTCCATTTGCTATCATGAGGGCTTCGCATGAACATGGTGCAGCCTGGGAATAGCCTCACTCCTCAGCCCGCGAGCACGCTCTCGCCTCTTCTCAGGAACACCGAGCAGAGATGGACCAACCTCCAAGTGTTATGTCGAAGAAGACGCTGCAAGCCTCTACGTTAGCCTTGTCAAGCTCACAACTCTCGAGTCCTCACTCGGGAACTCGCAGCACCGAGACAAAGCCTCAGCGCAGCAAGCCAGCGTGACGGGGAGTATACTTACAGGGGATTGCCCGACTCGGGCAGCTGCGTCGGCGGCATGGCTCCAATCTCCACGGCGTCTTTCCGTGCGATTTGTTGCGAGACGCAGATGCTGCGACTCCAATGCGGTATCCTCGCAGTCACGCTCTGGGTCTAGCGCGAGACGCAGGTTTGGTGGCCGTCAGGGCCCCGCTTTTCCTTCCAGCGCCCAGCAGGCCGGCGCGGGGGGGGAGCCGACAATTCGTCCGGCGGGAGATCAACATCGGACGAGGGCTTGACGGATGCCAATGGCTCCGGGGGGCTTAGACGTTGGGGTTGGGCTGGGCAAGCCTCGTTTTCTGAGCCAAGACGCTGATCGCCGCACGTGGTCATGAATGGCTTTGCATGTTTGTCCTGTGTGGCGAATCCGCATGTTACGCCTACCGACTTCTCGGGATTGGAGGTGGTGGTGTTCTGTTGATATGGAAACACTCTACGGACTACGCAGCCCCGTTCTCCAGGGTCGACAGACCAAGCCAATGCACGTACGGAGCATCAACCGCGAGCACCCAAGACACAAGTCGACGGCCGAGGCCGCACTCGACAAGCTACTCGTCCTAATCGGAGTTGTCATCTTTCAGCTGAACTGCTTCGCGCCAGCCAAAGAAGTGGGCAAAAGAAACGCCTCAATCCCATGTCGTCGTAATCTTACACTGCTGGAACCCAAACTCTATCGGCCGAAGAAGGGCCTGTTTCCAATTATAACCCCGCGCTGTGCAGTTCGAGCTCTTTGCTTTTCCCCAGGCCCGGCCATGGTCGAGCGACGGAGCAGCCGGCCCTTTGTCGCGAGACCCGGCCGAGCCGTGCCAGAAACGAACGACGCGGCTCCCAGGACGACACGATGGTGCGCCGCGCCGGCGCCGAGCAACGCGCGTGCAGCAGCCACTGTCGTGATGGCAGCGTCAGCTCGGCTCACGGAATCAAGGAGCAGCGTGAGGAATCACGGGTGGCTATGAAATCGGCGCTAGGCACCGTGCGTGGCGCCCCGCAGATGTACTGTAGTGTTACCACGTCCATGGTGCACACTGCTGGCCTGCTGGCTTGCTGGCTGCTGGCCTGACCTGGCCTGGCCTGGGCTTTCGGGACGAGCTGAGCCACGCTGGACGGCGCTGTCAATGGTCTTGGCAGGTCGCAGACGCTGGCTCGGCCTTTTGGAGCACGACGAGAAGTCCGTAGTCCGCAGGTAGGCAGGTGCTTTGTGCAAAGCACGCTCAGCTGCAACGATTAGGGGCGAGCGTTGGCCGAGTCGAGGATGGGGCGGGCCCTGGCGCTTCTGTGACAGTTAATGAGACTCTGAGACACAGGGGCCAGGAATGCCTGCGTCCTGACAGAGGCCGCTCGCGACACAGGCGCCAGTGCGGCGCATGCATGGGGCTCTGGCGACGGGGTGTTTCGCTGCAGCCACCACCGCCCGAGTCAGGACGGCGCGTCGACGTCGCCCGGCCCGACAGACCGTCCGTCGCCGTCGCAGTTGCAATGCCCCGGCGACGGCTTCATCAACCGCCGATGGTGACGACGAGTTTCGAGCGGCCGACGACGGACCGGGGACAGACGTGCGGATGGCCCTTGACGGCACAGAGGGCTGCTTGCTTCGGAAGCGCAGATGCCGACGAAGCTGTGGAGGATCCCAATGCGCGCCTCCTCGTCGTCAGCTCGCCGTCGTGTCGTGGAACGGCCAGACGGACCGGTCCTCGAACCCCATTGATTTGGATTCAACTCGCGACCGCCGGCGCCCAGCGCCATAGGCCTGCAGCGGTCGCCGCGGCCAAGCTCGCGCGGCCAAAACCACTCGAAGCGCGCCACGGCCGGCTTAGAGTTGCAGCCGTGGCGTGCGTGGCATCCACGACGGCCACCTGCGCCGGAGAGCGCCGTATCGTGCGGTTCGGCCTCCGTCGCGGCGCGTCAGGTGCTCTGTAAACTCAGCCCTGAACTCTGCAACCCGCACCCTCGCACCGTTGAACTCTGTGCTCGCCGTTCCCAACGACCCGCCCGCGCTGCTTCCAGCGCCGTTTCCGGGGCGCTGGTACGCACTAGGTGCGGTTCCCCGTGCGCCCAGCCGTCCGTCCGTGTGCGAGGGAGACACACACCTCGCAACACGAGTTCGCACCCAACAGACGGGCCTCGACCACCTGCCTCAGTCGGACGTCATCATCGAGCCCAGACGCTCCAGGCACGCCGGCCAGAAGACGCAGCGACGGGCGACGGGCGACGGGCGAGCCAATCACCCGCCCCGGACGGCCATCCGCAGCACCTCCGCACAGCCCCGGCCAGCACAGTGCCCGGGCACCAGCCACTCCCTAACAGACCCCGGTCGAGAATCCATTCCACCCCCTCCTCTTCGCTGCCACTTCCTTCTGCGTGCAGCGGCCAGACGCTAATCTTCCTTGGCCGTGCTCTCTCGTCTTGGCTCTCTCGTCTCGCCCTCCTCTTCACCCACTCCTCCTGCACTCCGCAATCCCTCGTCCTCGCACCCAACTTCGACCTCTGCGCACCCAAACCACCCGTCGCAATCGCTTCAATCACCATCGCCGCCCGCCGACCCGTCGCCGCGCCGCCCATCGCCCCCCCGAAACCTCGACGCGGACAAAACGGGCGACCGCGAGATTGAGCGCCTCTAACACCCCCGAACGCAGGCGAGGCGCTGATCCGACCCCCGGCGACAGCGACGCAGTAGTCTTTTCCTCGTTGGCGACGAGACTTGGGCTCCTGCGGTCCATGCTGGTCTTGCATCGGCCCGCGCAGACGTCGAGCCGGATTTGACCGTAGCCTCTGGCCCAACGTCTCTCGATTGCCTGCCATGGCCACGGTCAATCGAGTTCTGGGCGAGGCGGCCCTGCTCGTCGCGAGAGCCACGACCGAGGCCACGACCACGTTGGCAGACACGCCCACGTCGACGACGACGGCCATCCAGAGCCCTCAGACCTCGAGAGCCAACGGCACAAACCAGAGCAACGACAACACGGGGAACAACGGCGGCTCCAGTTCGCCGCTCCTGTTCTTCGTCGCTCTGGGCTTTGGCGTCGTCTTCACGAATCTCTGGTAAGGATCCCGAAATGATGCAGATGCTGTCGGAAGTCGGGCCATTTTTGTCTTCATCTTGCATCCGGCTAACCAGACGGCATAGGATTATTGTCGGCGTCAAGTACTGCTTCCGCTACAATGCTCGCAACCGAGCCAGGTTGGCAAACGAGGAGGGCGAGCCCATCACCTTGGAGACTGTGCAACGTCCCCATCGGCGACGCCGCGAAAAGAAACTGATGTCCATGGACGAGGTCAACGAGAAGTTTCCCATGATGAAGTACAAGAGTTGGGTCTCGGAACGGGCTCGGGAAGGCCTGCCCACCGCTGGCGGCGTGTCCGTCCCGGCTAGTCGAGCGAATAGCATTCGCGAGGCCGACGGCATCATACCAGTCATGTCAACAAAGGATCGCAGTTCAATCGACGAGCGACGAGAGTCCGATGCAACCGCCAACCCTGCACCCGCAGCGACTACTGAAACACAAACAGAGACCAAGACAGAGGCTGAGAAGACGAAGCCCGGGCCCCAAGATCCCGCAGACGCTGGCCAGACTTCGCACAGCCAGGAGCCGATGCCCGCCGGGCTGCAGCGCGTGCCGAGCGATGAGGATGTTGACGACGAAGACCACATCGATGCCGCTCTTCCACCCGAGTGCCTCGGTGCACCAGGCGACTCGTGCGCTATTTGCATCGACACCCTGGAGGATGACGACGATGTTCGCGGCCTGACCTGTGGTCACGCTTTCCACGCCGTGTGCGTCGACCCCTGGCTGACGAGCCGCCGGGCGTGCTGTCCTCTCTGCAAGGCGGATTACTATACGCCAAAGCCGCGACCGAACCCAGAGGGTGACGCCAACGCCGCCAACAGCACCAGTCTCGACCCTCGCAACAACAGCCGCCTCAATCTGCCCGGCGGCCTGCGATCGGCCTGGTTCCGCAGCGGCACTTCCAATTCCTCGAGACCTGGCACATCTCTGCTTCGCGTCGGCGGGGCCTCCAGATCACGGAGAGCCGACCTTGACCAAACCCAGGCTGAGAGCCAGCAGGACAACACCAATGCTACTGAACCTGCTCAGCAGGCTCAGGCGACAAATGCCGCACAGCCACCCAGTGGAGGCATGATGTCGTCTGTGCGACGGGCCCTGCGGTTTGGTCGACGGAATAACGAGCAGCCCGCGGCTCAGAACACAGAGGCCACAACAAACGCCGCAGTGACTCCCTCCCAGCTCGAATCAGGAAATCGCCCAGCCGCGATATCGACGCAATGACACGGATCTTAGCGCCATTGGCAATCTACAGTCGACGGTCGGGACGTGCGCGAGGCGACTCCGCTTCATCAGCGTTGCCATCCGACTGCTCAAATGCTTCCTTTTCACGACTTTCACTCACTAGCGATGGTTTTCTCTCATTCAGCCCAGCTACACAACCTAGCATCGGGCACTGCCGCCACGAATTCTTTAACATTATACACCGGACCGCGGTTCTGCGCATTACGACACTGCATTTTCAGATCACTTTATTGCGGATGACGCCGGTGTGCTACTTTCCAGGAGCCTGGAACATGGCGAGGAGAAATGGCTCGAACCTGTCGACTCGACTATGTGTGTGTAACACCCAACAGGGCCAGCACGATGCTCGTCAAAGCCCCGTCATGGGCGCTGTGGGGGGACAGAATCGTCGCGAGGTTGGGCGCGGGAGGATCCTGTAAGACGAAGATGGATTTTTTATGTCAGGTTCTTATCTGCATGAGGGCTGAAGGCTGCTCAGGGGCTGCGTGCTCTGGGTTGGGAATGATATGGAATTGGGATTTGGAGCGGCGGAGTTGGGTGGCAATGTGGCATCTTTTTGGTTGCTGGATGCTTTTACCATAGGTGAAGAGAAGTACGTCTCGCTCGATTGCCCTCATTGACCTTCAGTGCATTGTGTTTCTTCATCTTCCACTTGGTGTATCGTGAATCTTCACGTTCCACTGTAATACGCCTTGCATGTCAACGCCTGATCATGCCCCGTTGCGGCACAGACGCTACAAGTACGAGCCCTTCTGGAACCGGCCGCCAAAATTGGCACTCTTGGTAACCAGCTCCCTCCTCTTCGCCGTGCCAATCTTGCCCCCCAGCGCCATGTCCTTTTCCCTGTCAAAGGCGCGCTGGCTCGGGTCGTCCTCCTCGTCGGCCTTGTCCACGCCGCCGTCCTTGCGCCTCGCGCCGTGCTCGTCGTAGAGGCTCCTGCCGCGCTGCGCCTCGATGCTCGCCGCGATTCTGCGGTCGCGCTCCTCCTCCTCCTTGCTCCTCCGGCCGCCAGCGCCCGCAGAGGCGGCGGCGTCGGCGTCGGCGGCGTCGGCGCGGCCGAGGACGGCGTCCTGCAGCCGGCGGAGCTTCTCCTCGGGCGTCTCGGTCCAGATCGAGGGGAGGCCGCCGCCGTCGCCGGCCTTGGGCGCCGCGGCCGACGGCTTGGAGGCGAACTTGCGGCTGCGCATGCGCGTCGGGTCGCGCTCGGTGTAGCCGCTCGACGTGGGCGGCGCGAGCATCCACGCGTCCCGCTGGGGGGTGGGCTCCGCGGGCGGCAGGGCGGGGCCGATGGGCGCGGCGCGTTTGGCGGCCGCGGAGGGGAGCGCGGGCCCGTAGTCGGAGTCGGAGTCTGAGGAGGGTTCGGGGTCGGCGGGGGGGGATTGGGGCCGGCGTTGGGGCTGTCGCTGAGGAAGAGGATGGCGTTGTCGTTTTGGCTCTGGCGGTGGTGCGGGTCCGGCGTCCGAGGCCGAGTCGGAGAGGTCGATTTCGTTGCTACTCGCCGTAGGTGGGAGAGAGGGCCTGACGACGGGCGGTGCGCTGGGCCCTACGCCGTCGTCTGAATCATCGAGATCGATCTCGTCCTGGTTTGCGGTTGGGGTGTCGTCGGCGCGCCTGGGGAGCTTGCTCGGCGGAGAAGGCTTCGGCACATCATCATCTTCGTCGGGCGTGCGTTTGCGCTTGGAGAGATGCGGCGGTAGTTGAGGGCCTATGGAGGACATGGTGTGCTTGTTTGTGGTTGCTGCGCGGTGATGATGTTGATCGGAAAGGCTCTTGGAGGTTTGCGACTCGAGGTCGCGTCGCGGGGTGTGATTGGACGATGACGTATGGGGGATCCCGGTCGAGGTGGGACGGTGGGGCCGTTTGGGCGGACGTCACCACGAGTCTCTGACATTCATCGTCTTTCTACTTACAGAAGTCACTGCCTATTTACAAAAAGGGGGGAGTGTCTCAGATAAAGACGCTGAATTCTGGATAAGGGTTGTTTAAAGTAAGGAATGATCCGCACACACGACTCGACTCCTCACTTCCGGACCAAGTACACGCTCCCCGTCCCTCGGATGAGCACTCAAACACGCCTCGCTTCCGAGCAATTCAGACATCGCCCTACTGCCATACCATTGCTCTAGCGTTCTTGCAAGGATGGGGTCGTGTAGCGGTCGTGGAAGTTGGCGAAAGAATGGCTGATTCCATATGGCCTCTCAAGAACCAGGCTGATTGACACTCATGACCCCGTTTGACCTTCCGCACCCTTGCCTCGAGTTTGCGTACAGAAGGGTCCGGGGTTGCGATCCCCCTTCACACTTGCACTTCGGCGCCAACCAACATGTTTGGCCAGAACATATCCCAGATGTCCCGGTTCCGCCTCTGCTACGTCGTCTGCCCCGTCCTGTTCGTCGTCGCCGGCTTCCTCATCACCCAGATCCGCACCCTCAAGGCGTACGGGTGGGTGGCCAACCTGGCCATGTGGTTGAACCTGCTCGTCATCTTCATCACCATGGGCGTCATTGCGCACTCGCCGCCCAACTTTGCCGTTGCCACGCTGGGCTCTGCCGGGAGCGCCGTGGATCCCGCCACCATCGCCAAGGATGCGCACGGCAACTTCCCGCCCGTCATGCACTACACTGGTCTTCCTCCCGGCGGCCTGGTCGGGTCCGTCAACGGCCTGATGTCAGGGGTACTGGGGTATGCCGGCGCTCAGTTGTTTGTCGAGTTCCTGGCCGAGATGAGGCGGCCGCGGGACTTCATCAAAGCCATGTGGGGGGCGCAGTTCTTCATCTACAGCATGTACCTCATCTATGGGAGTTTCGTCTACCACTTCCAAGGCCAGTACAGCTACAACCCTAGCTACCAGGGCGTGAGCATCTATGCCTGGCAGACTGTGGGCAACGCCGTCTCTCTGGTGGCCGCCCTCATCGCCGCTGGACTCTATGGCAACATCGGCATCAAGGTCCTCTACAACAATGTTCTCATCGACATCTTTGACGCGCCGCCTCTCATCACTAGACGGGGCAAGTTCCTGTACGCGGCCATCGTGCCGGTCTGGTGGTCTACCGCATTCGTCATTGCGGCCTCCATCCCTGATTACTTTGGCTTTGTCAGTATCATGGCGGCATCGACGCTTTTGAACCTGACGTACACCTTGCCCCCGTTCTTTGCTCTGGGATTCGACACCCGGTGCCACGCCATCCGCGCTGAGATGGGCGAAGGCTTTAATCCGGTTACGGGGGCGGTGCAGCGCAACGGGTCCAACGTCCAGCGATATATCCGTGGCTTCCTCAGCGGCGGCCCGTGGCAAGTCGCCACCAACATCTGGCACGTTGTATACTTTCTGGCATCGCTGTCCATGAGTGGTCTGGGTATTTATGCCGCTATCCAGGGTGAGCACTTATCTGGCTGCTTTCCGCTGTTTCCAAGATCGGCACGCTGACTGCTTTTGACCCCAGGTATGATCAAGGCTTTCGAGAACCCTCAGCTCAACTCGTTCTCATGCACCTCACCCCTCAACCTCGACGGGTAGACTGCGAGACATGACCGATGTTATGTGTGTCCATCGTCGGTCATGCGTAGCTGAGCCCCGACTCCATGTCAAAAACAGCCGAGGATGCGGGGAATCTGTGTACACTGAAGAAGCACGCGGAGGAACCCCTGAAGGACCACAAATGTGTCGTTTGTGCATGGAGAACCAAGATGAGGCGCCAAGGCGTCTCAAGCCGAAATAGTGCAGGAGAGCTGTCTGTACAGTTAATTTTGAGTGCTTGGCCTGTGCATTCGTGTTTGGTGAAGCTCGGAAAAGATACAACCTGAGCCAGTGTCGGTGGCCCACAGCACATAGGAGTGATTCTGCGATATTGGAAACAATGGAACATATATATTCATGCTGAAACGGCCACATTCCTGGCACGAAGTGTACGAGGTAGATCCGAGCATGTGTCTGCGGAGAACCGGGTTGCCAGGGTTGTTAGTTGGCTGTGTCACAGTGGGACCATCACCTGTAGCGGGAAATCCCCGGCCCGCTGAGCTGCCCGCTGAGCTACCTCCAACTACCTCATACCTCATGTCCATCCAAGCTGCGTCGTCTGCTCAAGGCTGCAGCAGCTGTTGTTCTACGCATCCAAACCAGGCATCGGATGGCTTCAATTTTGTTGCGCTGTTGCCGTAGCGAGTGACCAGCTTGCGATACAGTGCCGCTCCGTCCTCCGCTGCCGCCGCGGCTTTGCGACCACGCCTATCGACGACGTTCGGTGCCCAGCTCCCCCAGCTCCCCCAGCTCCCCCAGCTCATGACAATAGCGCGGCTACACCTGGACGATGTGATGGAAGCCGAAGCGCAATGTCTGACCCAGAAGACACGTCTCCGGCGGGAGACCACAGCCCGGGTCGTGGAGAGTCTAGCCCGCCCGGGCACAGCATCAACGATGTGGACGCCGACGTCCCCCAGTTGGAGGGCCAGGACGACATGGGGCCGGCAGAGACGGGCACGGAGCTGACGATGAACCGACGCCATGATGATGTCCGCGACCAACTGGAAGACAGCTCCGAGGTGAGCTCCATGGACGCGAGCTTGGTGGATCCGGTGCCGCGAAGAGCTGGAAGCCCCGTCGACTCGGTCATGTCTGGCCCCGGAGACTCTCCGTCCGTTCACGTACGTCGAGCTCCCATGAACCTTGTGCGTGGTCAAGCTAACATGGACGAGGGCTCATTCATTTCGTCTCCCGGAAGCAGCGTCCTTCCTTCGGTCGCCTCACGCGCCGGGCTGAGCAGCCCAACACCGTCCTTTCGACCTTTTGACAGACGCTTCCAGTCTCGCATCTCCTCCGGTCCCAACAGCCCGCGGGCCTCCTCGCCTGCTTTCCTCTCCGCACACAGCCGAAACGCCTCGCTCGGCTCCAACTTTATCCTCGACCAGACCGAGAGCGACACACCGACCGCGCCGTGGGAAGTCGTACGATGGACAAGGCTCAAGAAGCTCAACGGCCATGCCTTCTCCGAGACTGGGCGTCGCAACTTTGGCTCGCCGACATGTCTTGCTGTATCCGCGTCAATAGTGCTGGGGACTTCAAAGGGGATAATACTAATGTTTGATTATAACCAGAATCTCAAGATGATCATTGGGCAAGGGACAAAAGGTGAGTAACAGGGACCTGCCGATTATAGCTCAACGACTGACGCCTCTAGCCATCGAATCTGGACCAGTTACGGCGATTGCCATTTCGGCGGATCATACGACCATCGCTGGCGGCCATGCCAACGGCAATATCTTTACCTGGGACACGTCCAGAGCCGCCCGTCCCTTTCTCACTATCCCCCACCTGGACGAGGCCCAGACGCAGAATCGGACAGCCGACGGCCACGTTGCCAATGTGTCTGTTGTTCACCTAGGATTCTTAGGAACCAGGCACACGGCGCTTGTATCGGCCGACGACCGAGGCATGGCTTTTTCGCACCTTGCGACCAGAGGCACAGGAGCACTGGGGAGAAGTGTCAAGGCGACGAGGATATTGGGTCGTTACCCCAATGCGCCGACTCCGGCCGGGAAGCCATTAAAACCAAGCACCGTTCTCTCGTTTGCGCCTCTGCCACTGGGAAACGTCGAGCGAACGACCGATACGATGGGCTTGACAGCCATGCTAACCCCATACTTGCTTGTCATTGTGTCTACAACTCCAGTGGCTCAGACTCAGCACAAGTCCGCCCGGCCAAAGGATGTCCCGGCACACAGTGCCATGACTGGCTGCCTCGCTTGGTTTCCAGCGGTCAAACTAAAAGTCCCCGACCCCTATACCGGGAGCGAGATGTCAAGAGTCAAGCTCGTATACTGCTGGTCAAACGTTCTGACGGTGCTCGATGTGGACGAGATTCCCAACGAAGACACAGACCAGCCGCCCTCGCTCAAATTCAAGGCTCGCAGTAGATGGAAGTGCGAGGAGGCTATTGTTGCTGTGCAATGGCTGAGCCGCTCGGTCTTGACTGTGCTCACGATATCTCAGAGGCTGATTGTGCTGGAGGACAGGAGCATGCGAATGACAGAGGCCTTCGACCTGCTGCAAAGGCACATTTACCACACGGACCTCTTCTCAAAACAGCTTCACAATTTGGTCGAACAATTGGATGAGAGCGACCAATCGATGCACGGGGTCGTGGCTGATGCCTTCTATATGAGCTTCAAGGCTTACAAGGGGAGGATATTTCTCCTTGGCTTCAGCGAAGTGTCCATCGGTGCGCTATCGAACTGGGCGGACCGTCTGATTGCCATGATGGAACACGGCGACTACATCGGGGCCATTCGATTGGCGACTTCATACTACACCGGCGATGCCGACAAGCTCACGGTTGGATTACCGGAAGACACAGCGTTGCGACACACCATGGTCCAGGACAAAATCATGGAGATCATCACGGCCTCGCTCAAGTACGCGTTTGGCCAGAGGCAAAAGAACCGCGAGGAGGCAGATGACGAACACCTCAAGCAGCTTGCTGAGACTTGCTTCATCGCATGCCAGGCCATTGGGACCACTGACTACCTTTTTGAGGACATGTATGAATGGTACGAAAACGCAGACGTCGGGGGCATTTTCCACGAGACGCTGGAGCCGTACATACTGGATGAGACCATTACGATCGTGCCGCCTGTGGTGGTCAAAGACATGGTCAGTCACTATGTGACGAGAGGTTGGGAGAGCAGGCTCGAAGAGCTGATTTGCCACATGCAAACGGCAACTCTTGATCTTGATCAGATCACGCTTTTATGCAAGCAGCACAGCCTCTACGATGCGCTGACCTACGTTTGGAACCAAGCACTGGGCGACTACATCACGCCCATGGTTGACCTCCTGAGCCTGCTGGTGCCGCTGACGACGAACGGCAACCGCGTCACTGAAAGCACAGAGGACGACTACTACAGCGTCAACGCGCTCAAGGTCTTCCCGTATCTCTCCTATACTCTGACGGGAAGAGTGTACCCCAACGGAGAGATGATGGAGGAGGAAACCGCAATCAAAGCAAAGTCGGAGATTTACTGGTTCTTCTTCTCCGGACAGACGATCGAATGGCCAAGGGGCAGCAATCGAGAGTTCTTGACGCGGCCGAATGACGATTCAGAGCCAGCGTTCCCGTATCTGCGATTGATACTCAAGTTTGACGCCCCAAGCTTCCTAAGCGCGCTGAACGAGGCATTTGAGGACAGTTTCCTGAACGATTCGCCTGATAAGCAAGTCAGCAGCGGGTCGCGCATGGATATGCCGGAAGAGCAGATATTCGGCCTGACTATCAACCGTCAGTACATCCTGACGATCCTCCTGGATGTTATGAACCCAAGCGACTTTGCACCCGAGGACACAATCTATCTCGACATGTTTATTGCTCGAAACTTGCCCAAGTTCCCGCAATATCTCCTATTCTCCGGGTCGACACTCTCGAAGGTCCTTACAGGACTTTGCAACTACCCAGGCGACGATTTGGCAGATGATGCACAGCTCAGTGCCGAGTACCTCTTATCCACCTACCACCCTTCCGACATGCCTACCTTGATGCCGCTCTTCAAGCAGGCGGGATTTTACCGCATACTGAAGCGCATCTTCAAGAGCGAATATCAGTACGGAAAGCTCCTGTCGACATACTTTGAAGACCCCGAGGACCAAGATGCGGTATTCGACTGCATTGCTAACTGCTTGCGGCCTCAGAGTGGGCTAGATATGCGCCAGCTGCAGGAGGTGAAGCATGTCATTGAGCGGCATTGCAGGGACCTGCTTGAGCTCAGTCCAAGGAAGACCGCAGCCATTCTCGCCTCTCAGGAGACGAAGCTTCAGCGGCACGTAGTTGATTCTGCGCAGGATCAGCCAGAGCTGCAGCATGCGTACTTGAAGGCTTTGCTAGAGCCGGAGAAGTTGCCAGACGAGCAAAACGAACCGCTGGATCGACATCTAGTCGAGCAGTACGTTCAGCTCATGTGCAAATTTAATCCTCAGCACGTATCCGACTATGTTGGCGCCGTGCAGTCCGCGGATCTTCGGCTTGACAATTTGTTGCCGACAATGGAGGCGACGGGCGTTGTGGATGCGGCGGTCGTGCTCATGGCTCGCGATGGCCAGATAAGCAACGCAATGGAGCGGTTGATCAAGCACCTGTTAACTCTCAAATCCGCAATGCAGGGCCTCTTGAGCGGAGTCGATGGAGAGGACAGCAACGTGGATCTTCAAGCATCGGCAGAAGAACTGCTGCTCAGTCTGCAAAAATATGTCCACGTTGGTATCTGGCTGTGCCAGGGGCAGACTAAGACCTCGAAGAGAGCGAACGTTGTCCAGAAGAAGGCATCTCCGAATGACAGCCTTTCGGCAGATGAGAGCCTCTGGCTGAGTCTAATCGATGCTTGTGTTCAAGTCACGCGACGGCTGTCCCCGGCGATTCTCGGGGTTGTCAACGAGGAGGACCTCGACGGAGACAAGCTCCTGGCGCTCCTCCGATCGCTGGTGCAGCACACCTTTACCTCTTTGCTCACAGCCACATCTAGCCAAGCAAATGAGCAGCCTGGGCCCAAACTTTTGTCAAACGCAGGATCTAATCTGTCCTTTCTCCGGGTTCTAAGGGCATTCCTCACGCAGGCAGCGGCTTCGTCGCCGAACCTGGCTGATCTGCGTGGTGTCCTGGCATCCATATTCTCGGCCTACGCTTATGAAGAGTCGATTCTACGACTGTCGAACCGCCTTCTGGAACGGACCTTGTTTGTCAATGTCAGCCAGGCTGTCAAGTTGAGACAGCGTGGTTGGCGGCCGCGAGGCTCTACATGCGAGGCATGCCTTCGAAGAGTCTGGGGCCCCGGAGTCGCAGGTGGCGCCGTCTTCGAGGCCTGGGAAGATAAGCAGGCGATTGAAGAGTCGGTGAGGAAAGATAGGATGGCACGAGCCGCTGACCGGGCCAGAGGTAACGCAGGCGAGCCTGACGGCAAGGACAAGGGGAAGAGTCTGGATACGCGGCCGTCGAGCATGCTTATAGAGCCGGACGCGGGAGGCCCCGGCAAGGATCCGCCTCTGGGGCCTCTTGTTGTGCTGGCGTGCCGGCATATCTACCACCAGAGCTGTTTGGAGGCGCTTCAGGAGAGGCATGAGAATGGAGCATCGGGGCGTGAGGAGTACAAGTGTCCGATAGATGGATGAGGGAAGCATGGGAGGACATGTACAAATAGCCATTGTGATAGGGTGGGCAGTGCCTTGTGAGAGCGATTTTCAATAATTCAATGAGAAGATTTATACAGTAGGCCTGGGTTCTGTTGATTGCTTTAGAAGGCCTCGCATTTTGTCTGATGAAGTAGCAGGCCCAGTGCCGGTGTCGATCAATGTACGAAGTAGGCGGGCCGTCGATTAGCGCGCAGGGGTCATCTCCAACACTGCCGCAAGCGTTAAGCTGCCCAACCTCGACTCTGCACGAACATCCAAGCCACGACCACCTCCGGGGTCACGCGCCGCCCATCATGTCCGTGTCGTCGGAAGACGAGGACGAGTACATCTCGGACAACCAGTCCACGGATTCGTCGGGTCACGAATCACCTCCGCAGCCGCTGTCGCAAAACTACTTTGCGCCGCCCTTCTACGGCCGACCACCGACTCCTCTGCCTCCATCGCCATCGCTCACCTCCCTCCTACGCCCGTCGCGGCCAACGACGCCCGATGCCTCGGATGACGAGAACATGGCGCCGGTGCCGCGCGCGGCGCCCAAGGTGCCGACGTACGAATACTACGGCTTCGTGCTGTACCTCTTCAGCACGCTGACGTTCCTCATCTGGCTGCTCTGGAGCTACCTGCCGGCGCCCTTCCTGCACGGTCTGGGCATCTACTACTACCCGAACCGGTGGTGGGCGCTGGCGATCCCCGCGTTCCTCGTCATGACGCTGTGCTACATCTACGTGGCGCTGGCGTCGTACAACACGGAGATGCTGACGGTGCCGCTGGGCAGCGTCGAGACGATTGTCGACGGCGCGGGCAAGGTGGCGGCTATCGACTCCAAGGGCAGGCTTCGCGGCAGCAGCAAGCGGGAGCGGAAGTGCGAGAGCAACGGGAGGCTGCGGTGGAAGGATATTTGGAACGAGGGGACAGACGCGGTGATGGACATTCCGCTGGCGGGAGTTTGTGAGGTTCTGTATGGCGAGGGGCGGGAAGACGCCACGTCGGACGATGGGACATGACTACAGCAAGGTCACATCTGTCCGTCAATTAATATGTTGGCCAGGGCAAGGCCAGCGATGATATCCAGGCGACATGGCGAGTTCAAGCCAGTTGCTCCGGGGGGCGCCGGCTACAGCGCAAAGCGTATGCCGGGGGCTTCTATATATTTTAAATACTAATACAACATTAATTCAAGAATAATAATAAAAGAACAAGAAGAAGAAGAAGAAGTCAAGGAGCTCTAGGACGGAAGATCAGTGCATCTCGGCTCTGGTGAGAATGGAAGGGCCCAATGGGGCGAACAGAAGAGAGATGGCCGCTGTATCCACCACCCCACACCCCACCACAGCCTTGCCGCAAGGCGCTGGGCCACATACAAAATTTCTACAACTGAGCTCGCCTGCAAAAACTTACAAGCGTCCAACATCACCACGACGCTGCCACGACCACAAGTCTTCGGCCGCCGCCGCCATGGACATCCTCAAAGTTCTGTCACGCGGGACGAAGAGAAGCTTCAAAGGCGCCCAGAACGGCAGCAATGCCGCAGTGAAACTACCCTCGGCGGGCACCAAGACGAACCCGCAGCTCTTCCACGATGAAGTACGGGGCCACAAGAGGAAGCGCGATGGCGACTCGCCCGAGAAGCAGACTGTCGTCGACCTTCCCGTGGTAGACTTTTTCGCGCCAAAGGATGAATCCGCCACGAACGAGAAGCCTGAGACGCGCAAGACCGAGCGAGCTCCGAGTCCCATCGCCGTGCCAGCCAAGAAGCTCAGCGAGGACGAATGCCGCCAGCTCCTGCGCTCGCATCGCCTCAAGATAACCCTCCTGTCCAGGACAGACGAGAAGAAGAAGGTCAAAAAGTCCAAGAAGAAGCAGAAGGCGGTCCTCGAGGTGAAGGAGGAGAAGAAGCAGCTGTTCCCGCAGCCGCTGGATTCCTTCGGTGACCTTCGCAGCACCTATGGCATTTCGCGCCGCATGTTCGAGAATCTCGTCGCCGAAGGCTATCGGGTGCCTACGGAAGTTCAATTGGGCAGCCTGCCCCTGCTGCTCCGCCCGGAGGTCGCGCTCGGCAGCGAAGAGGGGATGGATGATGGTGTGGACTTCTTGGCAGTTGCGCCGACGGGCAGTGGAAAGACAATCAGCTTCCTGATACCGGCAATCAACAACATCATGCGGAGGAGGGCGAAGGAGAATCTGCATGGAATCCACGAGCTCGAGGCTGTCATTGTAGCGCCGACTCGAGAGCTTGCGTATCAGATTGCCAACGAGGGCCACAAATTGGTGCAGGGGACCGGAATCAAGATTGTCGGTATGAAGAAGGGCATGAGGCTTGCCGCTGAGCAGCAGGTGCTGGCCGAAGAGAGCTCTGAGGACGAGGCGGACGAGGCAGACGAGGACCCGGAATCGGAGGATGAGAAGGCTGCCAGCACGAAGCCAAAGGCGGTGACAAAGGCCGACATCCTGGTCACGACGCCTCTTCTCCTGCTCAACTTTCTGACGTCCGAGCCGAGTGGCACACACAACGTCCTCCCGACAGTCCGCGATCTGATCCTCGACGAGGCCGATGTGCTTCTCGATCCGCTGTTCCGCGAGCAGACTCTGGGAATCTGGACGGCATGCAGCAGCTCCGATTTGCGAGCCTCCTGCTGGTCGGCGACTATGGGGTCCAACATTGAGTCCCTCGTCACCGCACAGCTGAAATCGCGAGCCGAGGCATTGGGCATCACGCCAAAGCCTCTGGTCAGATTGATCGTTGGCTTGAAGGATACTGCGGTGCCAAACATTGTGCACAAGCTCACTTATACGGCGAGCGAGCAGGGAAAGCTTCTGGCTCTCCGCCAGTTGCTGCATCCCACGTCGAGCGACGACTCAGGACCACCGCTTCGGCCGCCGTTCCTGGTCTTTACCCAGACCATCGACCGAGCGACTGCGTTGCACGAGGAGCTAAAGTACGATATCCCTCTCGAGGCAGGGGGCTCGTCGAGGATAGCGGCTCTGCACAGCGGCCTGCCTGACCCGGCTCGTGCAGCCATCATGCGCAAGTTCCGGGCCGGAGAGATCTGGGTGCTCATCACGACGGACGTCCTGGCCCGTGGCGTCGACTTTGCTGGCGTCAACGGAGTCGTCAATTACGACGTTCCCGGCTCCAGCGCCGCCTACGTTCACCGCGCAGGTCGAACTGGCAGGGCCGGTCGCGAAGGCGGCGTGGCCGTCACGTTCTACACCAAGGACGACATCCCCTTTGTCAAGACGGTCGCCAATGTCATCGCCGCGAGCGAGAAGCAGGCGGGCAAGACGGGGCCCGACGCAGGGGTGCAGAAGTGGCTGCTCGACGCATTGCCCAAGGTGGCCAAGGCGGACCGCAAGAAGCTCCGGGAGAGGGGCGTGGAGTCACGGAGGACCGGCAGCACGGCGAAGATCACGTCCCAGAGCGGGTACGAGAGGCGGAGGGAGCACAACAGGCAGGGCGCTATCGAGGGGAGCAAGAGGAGAAAGCTGGAGGGCGACGAGCAGGGCGATGATGAGGACGACGGCGAGTGGGCTGGACTTGGGGACTAGAGAGTACAACGACATACTGTTACATGTCAGGCCAGATTGCAGACATCGTTTCATGCCGCCATGCACGGTTCAGTTGGTGAGTGAGGGATTGATGTTGCGAGTCGCCTCGGTTGTCCCTCGAGGCGAGGAACCCAACACCGCCACCACAAGGCAATTTAACCACAAGCTACGGAGGTTGCTTCTTCCCTGCGATTAAGGTTCCGAGCCTATCGAATACTAGACGCCTGGGTAGGATCCACATGCCAACGCCGCGCCGCGAGCCAACTCTGGGCACTCTCACGGTCACTCGTCGATTTCCGGTGCAGCGAGTCTGCAGGGAGCGCAGGAGTTGCGAGTGCGAGTGCGTCCGTGTCGTCATTCGGGCCTCACTCGTACGCGTGCGAGTCTTGATACCTCCGCATGGTTGTATCTTGGGCAACGGCGCGCCGCACGTCTACGGCGTGTTAGTCGGTGCAAGCCGGCGGCCACAGCAGCACAAGCCGCTATGCGATGCGTCGTGCCCGCGCATACTCGTACAGTGCGCTGCGCCCAACAGCAGCCATCGACATCCCCAGCAATATGGCGCAAGCAGCCACGGACATTCCGAGTCGTGGCAGCCGTCGGGGCTGCATCTTGGCTGCGGACCCCAAGAGAGCCGTTGGCTGGGCGTGGCTTCGGACTAGTGCCAGGGGCAGTGGTGGCTGCCCCTGCATGTTGAAGCTTGATTCCTCACCCTGATCGTGACAAGTCCGTCCGATGCGGCGCTCCTTCTCCAACATCGGATGACACGTGGTTGGCCCGACATGGCCTCCGAGTCGCGATGCTTCCCTAACTTGAAGGGCAGGACTGCATCACCTCTTCCGTCTGGTCTTTATACTGGGCATGACCCCGGCCCTCTTGTTCCCGGCGGCACATGTACACAAAGAACCCAATTTCGCCAAGGGACGAGAGAACGAAATGACCACCGTTCTTGGCATATGCCAATCTAGCCATCTTCTCGGCGCCCCCCACCACCGCCGTCTCAGGTTGCATGGGGCGCAATCTTTGAGCGCCAGGCCTGGGCTTTACCGCTTTGACTCGTCTGGTCAGCGATGCGCCATGTTGGGTCGACAGCCTCGCGGTGTCGTCCGGGAGCCGTCATTGGCCCGCGGTGGTGTTTGTCCCGTGCAACAGCCACGCTTGCGATACTACCGCTGACGCTTCTTGCCCTCCAAGACGATGGCGGCACGCGATGCTCCGTCCTACTCTTTCCGAGTACTTGTGGACCGCCGGTTCCCCGTCAGGGATGCGGTCGACCCAACCGCCCTGGCCAAGCCCGCTCCTCGACCCACGGTTCGGCTGTCAGCCGGTGTCTGGGCGGGCTGTTGGCCAGCCCAAGTGGCAGACCTGAGCCAGCCCCTTCTTCTTTCTCCGTTCCGGCACAAGGCGCTGGCGGCTGTATACACGGGCGGCGGACCATGGGGGCGTTGGATGCTGCCTTACTCATATGTCCAGCAGGCGTGCTCCGCACGAAGGCGCAAAGTATGTATTGACGCCCGCCCCCAGCCGCCTCGTCCCCGAGAAGTCTTGGGAGACTTCCTCTGTGGCGTTGCGCTCTGTCTTGGTCTGCGAGTGTACTTTGTCCTCCCGTGGTGAGAGGAAAAGAGAGATATCACCTTCCACTCCTTTATTGCTTTTCTACTCAATACCTTTCGCCGCCTCCTCGGTTCGTGACGAAAGTTCTCATCAAACTTCGAAACAATACCCAACGAACCTTGTCGAGAACCGTTACAACTCTGAAAAGCCAACCCAACAAATTGTTCGGCTCGGAAGAAACCCACACCGACATGAAGTTCAGCACTTCGTTGTTGCTCGCCTCGGCCAGCTGGGCGTCTGCTCGCACCCAGCAGTGCTCGGGCACGGCCGTCAACGAAGGGGGCAACTGGTTCTGCGGCAAGATCAACCATATCCTCTACGAAGGCATCGGAGGTACGGGCAGCTTCAAGGCTGTCACTGGCATGGGGTCCAATGGAGAATGCCAAACGGAGGACAAGCCATACGGCGGGCCTCTGGCCCCGTTGGATCAAGATGTGAGCTCCTACCACGCCTCCAAATCGAACTCGATGCTGTGTGACCGCGTGTCTAACAACTGCAGCTCTCAATCCACATCCGCGGGCCTTTTCAGCTCAAGGCAGCTGCCGTGTATAACCTCGCTCCCAAGAACAAGCGCGATGCGGAGGTCCCGCATCGCGTCCATGGCCGATTCCACGGCCACAAGCATGTCCATGAACACCAGAAGAAGGCAGATATGATAGCAGCAACCATCGACGGCAAGGTCGTCTCGTGGGAGAACAACTGGTTCAGCGGCGCTCCAACAAAGGCCCCGGCACCTGTCGCTACTCCTCCTGCTTCCCCTCCACCTGCTTCTCCTCCCCCTGCTTCTCCTTCCCCTGCTTCTCCTCCTGCTTCTCATTCAAGTGGCAACCTTCCCACTACAGGCAACCCTCCTCCCACCAAGCCCGGTCCGTCTGGCGGTGACTGGGACCGGGTTGCCTATTACAATGCCGAGAAGCAGGTAGTCGAGAACATGGTCTTCCTAGGCAACAACGGCGGTCAGGGCTCTGGTGTCTGGGACACGTACGTATTATTTCGAGGGTATTTCACAACCAAAGACTGACGTGTGACATCACAGCACGTGGGGAAACTCCCTTTCCTACCTCAACGCCGACGGCAACGGTGGCTCCAGCTCTCCCCAGACCCTACGGGACGTCTATATCCCATCCAACAAGGAGTTTTCCATCTTCAGCGCCGAAAAGTGCGATGGGAGTTGCGGGTTCTCTCGCGCCAAGGACGTTGCTTACAGTATGTCAAACCCCCTTCCAGTGTCCCCCTTGGCCTACAAGGAGCCAGAGTATTGATCCCATTTCCTCCAGAGGGCTTCGGTGGCGCCAACAAAGTCTTCCTCTTTCACTTCAAGATGCCCCTCGACGGCGACCGCGGCTTCAACGGCGACATGCCCGCCCTCTGGGCCCTCAACGCACGCATCCCCCGCGCCGCCCAGTACAACGCTTGCAGCTGCTGGAAGACGGGCTGCGGCGAGGCCGACATCTACGAGGTCCTCGCCAAGGGAGACACCAAGTGCAAGAGCACTTTCCACCTCGCCAACGGCGCCGGCAGCTCCGACTTCTTTGAGCGCCCCGTCGACAGGTTCATCAAGGTCGCCACCGTGTTTGACGAGGCGACGGCCAGCGTCTCGATCCACCGCCTGCCGGACGACACGGACTTTTCCAAGGGCCTGGATGACGCTACGGTGCGGAGGTGGATCCAAGGACCTGCGGATGGGAAAATGTCCAGTTTGTTCCAGGTAGCCTAGCTTCGTGTAAGGACATGGTGGAGAGGTAGGAAAGTGATGTGTGGGTTTGAAGACTTTATTTGTTTCACGAACGGATGAACTCGGCTTCTTGTAGTCCGTATCTTTTGCGTTATACCTCTTGCTTGTTTGGCTTTCTGCAATAAAGATATGTGCAACGACGGCCGTATCCTTGAAACGAAAGCGGGGTGGTGTAAGGGACTGGCTACTGACGATGTATAGACGCACCGCTCCAATGTACAGTCTATCCGCTATCATACAAAATGTCCTGACATGATGCCACCCATTACATGGTCTTGCACTTCGTACATGCTTACTCATACACTGTCTTTCGAAGCGGCCTCCTTCTCCGCCGCCTTCTCGTCTGCCGACAACCCCACGACGTTCCGAAGCGTCCCAAAGCTCAGGCAGTCGCTGATTCTGTTGGCCCCCGAGAAGAGCATGACCAGCCGCTCGACACCGCAGCCCCAGCCGCCCGTGGGCGGGAGCGCATAGTCCAAGGCCCGGATGTAACTCTGGTCCAAGGGGGACGTCTCCCATTCGTCCTTGTCAGCGTCCTCGGCCGGTGCCGCCACATGCTCCTCCTCTGCTGGCCTGTTCTCGAAGCCAACCTCGCCGTTGGGCTTGTTGATGAGGCTGCGATGAGCCGCCAATTTGCGCTTCTGCTCCTCGGGGTCGTTCTCCTCCTCGTACATGTTGGCGAGCTCCCGGCCGCCAACAAAGAGCTCCGCGCGCGCGGATACCAGCTGGTATGTCTTCTGGCACAGGAAGCCCTTGGCCAGCGGAGACATGCACACAGGGTGGTTGGTGATGAAAAGAGGCTCGTTGAATGACATGGGTTCCAGATATATCGCCGCAAGACGGTCGAGAAGCTTGGGTAAAGAGTTGGGGACCTCGCCGGGTACTCTGATGCCGGCCAGTTTCAAGATGGCAAGCAGCTCGGGGAGGGCATCTTCGGCCGTGAGCTTTGGGAAGCGGATTCCGATGGCCTCCTCTAGACCCGGGATAAACTCGACTTGCTTGTACGGCCGAACGAACCGGCTCAGGTCGATGGAAGGCAAGGAAGTGAGTTGTGTGGATATCAGTTCTTGCGAATGCTTGGCCAAGCTGTAAAGCAGCTCCTCGGTCTCCTTGATGAGGTTGGCCAGGTTGGTATAGGCGCTGTAGAATTCACACATGGTGAACTCGGGGTTGTGTGTGGCGTCGACGCCTTCGTTCCGGAACGCTGGGCCAATCTCAAAGACCTTGTCAACGCCGCCGACGACGAGCCGCTTGAGCCACAGCTCCGGAGCTATGCGAAGAGCCAGGTCTTTGTTGCGAAACTCCGTCGCCTGTGTGACGAACGGACGGGCAACCGCTCCTCCGGCGTTCTCCGCCAAGATGGGTGTCTGGAATTCGAGGAACCGCTTCGAGTGGAAGTGGTCCCGCATGTGCCTGGTGATTTCGGCACGTAGTCTGAGGACGTCCATCACCTCTCGGTTGACGAGCATGTCCACATGGCGCTCCTGCATCCTCGTTTTCGCATCGGTGAGCTTTTCGGGTATTTGCTCCATCGACGGCGACAGGAGTTCGGGAAGATGCCTAGCCTCGAGCGTCGGCTCTCCGCTATTCGTACGAGTCGCAATGCCAGTGACCGCTGCAAACTCTGTCAGCCAACGGAAGGCCATTGGGGGAAACGCAGTAAGCCTACAGATGTGGTCGCCGACTTGTATTAAGTTCTTAAAGAGGGCGAATTTATGGACTCTTCTATTCTTCTCTGACACGCACTTGTTCTTGTTGATCATGACTTGCACTTTTTGGAACTCGTTCACAATGTCGAGGAAGATGAGCGACTTGCCGACGACCCGCTTGGATCGGATGCGGCCGGTCAGGGTGACATTCTCGTGGGAGAGCCTCTCATGAAAGTCCTCTAGGAACTCGGGGACGCTCTTCCGCAAAGCAGAGGACTCCAGGCGAGGGTACGGGTCGGGGTAGAGCGAGTCCTCGCTCTGTTGGTCTTCCCAAAGCTCTTCCTGCCGGTGCTGCTTGAAGGGCGACGCGTTTCCGTGGCCTTCAGGCTCGTCGGCGAACCTCGACGGTTTGGGACGGCCATCAGGCGCCGAGGATAGAGCTCGAACCGGAGTTCGGATCGGAGCCTCCGGGCGCAGCCGTGCAGGTGCAGAGCTACATATCAACCGCGAGCACGCCTGCAGTGTAGCAGGTCGGCAAGCCAGCCGAAGGCATTTGGCTAATCTCATCGCGCCTGGGGATACAATGTTAGCTTCCCATTCGAGCCGAGTTAGACTGCAGACTAGAGTGCGAGGGAAGGGCAAGATCAGGAATTGGCAATGATATAATCACACACAGCTTGCTGCGTCAATCGCAGCGGTTCTGAAGCGAGAAATGCAACTCATCACGATGGTGCGTGCAAATTCAACATAAATATAGGAATCGTGCACTTACATTCATAGCGAGCGCGTGGAACAGGCGTTCCACGTGCGATTGCAGCTCGTGAAAGCTTGCGCTGATGTCAACGAGAATAGGAAGACACAGGAAAAATTAGCGGTGGTGATGGCGGCGACTTTTTTCGGTGTGGAGAAGCACCCCTGTTCAGTCACTCCCCCGCCAGTCGCATGCCATGGATGAATGCGCCAAAGCAAGCCAGCGAGGGACAGTGTCAGTCTCGCCAACCCGGTTTAGCTCCGCTCGCGACGCTGGAGCTGCTCAGGCGAATCACCAACCACCGACCACCAGGCTGGAAATTTGCTCCGACGCGACACCACCTCGAGCAACTTCAATCACTTGCACGAAACATCGATCAACTGGGGCTTCGACTGCTCGTCACGATCGCCGTATCAGCACAGCCATGGCTCAGCAGCCCCTGCCCACGTCGGCGCAGCCTACCGACATCTATGGCGGAGGTGCGTCTCCCACTCCCGTCCTCCCTCGCGATGTGCCGCGCAGGTCTCGGGTCTACGCCAGCTAACAGTCAGTCCAGATGAGGTCTCTGCCCTTGTCCTTGACCCCGGGTACTGCAACACCCGTGCAGGCTTCGCCGGCGAAGATGTCCCCAAGTCGATCCTCCCCTCCTTCTACGGCCACTTCACCAGCGACCCGGAGCGAGACGTCTTTGGCGACGAGTGCCTCATCCCGCGCGCCGACTTCGAGGTCCGCAACTACATGAACAAGGACAGCGTCGTCGAGGACTGGGATGTTGCAGCCAAGATCTGGGAACACATGTTGATTAAGCGTCTGCAACCAGAGCGAGCGACACCGCCATCCAAGAACGGCCTGAATGACGACGTCAAGGAGCAGGACGTCGAGGGAGACGTGGCCATGGAGGAGGCCGAGGCCCAAGAGAAACCGCTGCAGGAGAACCCGCTGCTGATGACGGAGGCGCCCTGGAACACGCCAAAGGCGAGAGAAAAGGCCATCGAGATCATCATGGAGAACTGGGGATGCCCTGCCTTCTGGTTGAGCCGCACGCCGGTCCTCTCTGCCTTTGCCGCCGGAAAGGCGACCGCCCTGGTCATCGACATCGGCGGATCCAACACCTCCGTCACGGCTATTCACGACGGATTGGTTCTCAAGCGATCCATTCAGCGCTCCCCCGTCGGTGGCCTGTGGCTGTCGTCGCAGCTTCGCAACATGTGGGAGACGTCCGAGCCCAAGGTCAACCTGGTTCCGACCTTTATGGTTGAGAGCAAGTCGCCAGTGGATGCCGGCATGCCCGCCCAGGCACGGCTGCGAAATTTCTCCTACCAGATCAGCGACTCCTTCCGCGCTTACGAGGACGAGCGCGTGTTGACCGAGTTCAAGGAGTCAGTGGTCGAGGTGTGGCGCGGACCAGGCCGGTACAGCGCGCCAGGAAACGAGGACTACGTCAAGACACAGCCCGGCCGAGTGTTTGAGATGCCCGACGGCTACAACCAGATGTGGCGCGAGCAACGGTTCAAGGTCACGGAGGGCATGTGGGACGAGAACGCCGGATACCCCGTGCCGGAGGCGGAGCGCCTCACCAAGGCCCAGACGATCCCAGAGCTCATCCGCGCGGCGCTCGGTGCCGTCGACGTGGACCTGCGCGGTAACTTGCTCGCCAACGTGGTCGTCACCGGCAGCACCAGTCTCATCAACGGATTCAACGACCGCCTCAACAACGAGCTGGCGGCCATGTACCCTGGCTTGAAGGTCAAGATCCACGCTGCCGGCCTGACGAGCGAGCGGCGCTTCGGCGCCTGGATCGGCGGCAGCATCCTGGCCAGCTTGGGCACCTTCCACCAGATGTGGATATCGCGGAAGGAATACGAGGAGAACGGCCCCGGCGTGGTCGAGAAGCGGTGCAAGTAAGCGAAGAGCCTGGACGGCGCGAGGGGGGATCTGGCGTACGGAGTCGGGAGAGATGAGCTTTTCATCTGCGATCAGGACGGGTAGGAAGTTGACACGAGACAAAAATCAGTGCGAGGCAGTATGTACTTGGTAGACTTGAATCAATGCGAATGTACAGGCATAACCTCCTGACGATTGTACCCGGCATGACGTCGTAATGAGTATGACAACGCTTGCTTGTATGTGTTATTTCAAGTAGAAACATCATGATTCTTGCTCCTCCTCGGCTTCTGTCTCCCTCTCAGCCTGTATCTCCCTCTCGGCCCGCCTCATCTTGACCCAGGCCCCCAGCTCACCCCAAATCCCCTGCTTCTCGGCGGGCGACAGCGTTGCCGCAAGGCCACTCGTGCTGCTCGCCACAAAGACGCTCGCGCCCGACCACTCGCCCTCGATCACGCCCATGTTCTCCCCCTCGTCCTGCCAGCCATACCGGAACGCCTTGCCGACGGGCCGCCCGCCGTGGCGCACGCGCCAGATGCTCTCCCAGATGCTCTTCCCCACGACGCACATGCTCTCGGGCCGCCAGGTGCGGGCCTTCTCCTCGAGCAGCGCCACGCCGTCGTCCATCTCGCGCTTGCTGAGCTCGGCGCCGTTGCGGCTCGGGCGGGCGACGATGTTGGTCAGCCCGAGCGAGTACAGCGCCGGCATCTGGCGGTCCTCGTCGGCGCGGCAGGGCCGGGGCGTGACGCCGCTGGAGAAGAGCAGCTTCCAGAAGAGGTTGGAGGGGTGGGCGTAGGCGTGCCCCGTGCGGGCCGTCTGGATGCCCGGGTTGAGGCCGACGAAGAGGACGAGCAGGTTGGGCGCGATGGCGTCGGGCAGCAGGGGGAGGTGGGCGTAGGTCGAGGGCGGAGCGTAGCCGGCGCTGGGGCGCTTGCGCTTCGTGCCTTTTGCCGGCGAGGACGGGGTGGAAGAGCGCTTGCGGGAGGTTGAGCGCTCTCGTGGAGATGCTCGAGACGGCTCGGCGGCGGTGACGGCGGTGTTGGTGATGGGCGAGGCGACGACCGCTGAGGTTGCGCTCCGGCGGGGGTTTCGACGGGGGGGCGTGTCCGGGGCGCTGTACTTGAAGTCGTCGAGCTGGAGCCGGCCCTTGAACGTCGCGGGCTGACGCGGGGCAGCTTCTCTGCGTCCTTCCATCGGTTGCTGATCCGGAGGAGATGCCATCGAGGGCAAAGCGAACATGGTGTCGCGAGGGTTCGCGGCGGATCGGCTTCACTCGAGGGGCGGTGTCACAGATTTCGATCCATGACCGTGAAGGATAGACCAGAGGTATTAGGTCGATGCCTTTTATATTAACCCAAGCCTGGAATATGTCCAATGTGTAGTAGATTCGGTCACCGGTTTGGAGCCCCTGACGGCTCTGCTGCTTGTCTGTACAGCTTACTTGGTACCCGCGGCGTTCACAGCTGAGGCTGAGACGAGGCCAGGTACAGTCATGCGGGCTTAATGTGGCTGAGATTCAAGAGCCGCTCACCGAGCCGCCGTTGGACTTGTTCAACGTCATCTCCAACCAACAGCCGTTGCTACTCGTACCTCCGCTCCCAGTACTCGCACGGAGCCAATTCGGCTCGTCATCTCCAGGATCGGCGGTGATGCTATTTTGAGCGCGCCCATTTTGCTGCGCCTCCAACCCTCTCAGGAGAAAAGTGCACGCAGCGCAGGGACTCCATCTCAGCCTCCGCCTCGCTGCGCACGGCATCCATGCATGCTTTTCAGGGCCCCGTTGGTTGCCCAGTGAGGATCCACCAGGGAGACGATCTCACCGTAGCCGGTTGGCACGACGTCAACACCGGAGCTGGATACGAGGCGGTTTGGCGGTTGTTTGGAAGGGAGCCGACGTCTTGCGTCTGTACTCCGTAGCAGTGAATCCGGTCCTGCCGCCGCATTCACGAGGGCGTTGCATCACAGTCACGGCTCTTCGAGGCAGTTCGACGGCGCCGGTGGCTTTGTCTCAGCCCAGCTGGCGCTAGACAACGGGCCTTGTCTGCCGTGAGATGATGCCAGGCGATGAGATTGGGCGAGGAGAGAGCCGCGTCGCTGGTGGGCCGGAGGCAGTTCGAGCCATCGAAACCTTAGGGGGTGGGCGGGGCAGCAGGCCCCTGGAAGCGCCCCCTGTGCCGCCGAGCTGCACCTGAGCTGCTGCCCCTCCACTGGAAACGAGGTGCAAGCCGCGACTCGGGTCCCAACGACGTCAGCCGCCTGTTTACTTATAACGGGCAGCCACCATCACCGCCGTCGTCTCTCCTCTCTCCCCCATACTCACCTCTCCATATTCTCCCTTCTCTTCTGGATACCCAGGTCCTTTGATCCCAATTGACCGCCGACCAGCTCACGCCTCCTCCGTCGCCGTCTCTCGACCCCGCCGCCGTCCTCCCACCCACTCCTGAAAGCTCTCGCCATGGACAAGGTCAAGGAAATCCTGCACATCGGCTCCAAGCCCTCGTCCGGGGCCCCTGCCGAGCCGTCCCCCGAGGCCCTCGCCGGCCTGCGGGAGCGGTACACCAAGGCTGGCCAGGACCACGTCCTGACCTTCTACGACTCGCTCGGCAGCGACGAAAGGGGCGCCCTGTTCGAGCAGCTCTCCCAGTTCGACCCGGCCCACATCAACGACATCGCCACGCCAGCCCTCAGCCCGGCGGAGACGGAACATGCCCCTGACACGCTCGAGCCGCTGCCCGACTCCGCCACAGCCAGCATCCTCGACTCCAGCCCCGACGACATCAGCGGGTGGTACGCCTCCGGCCTGGACCTCATCGGCCAGAACAAGGTGGCCGTTGTCCTCATGGCCGGCGGCCAGGGCACCCGCCTCGGCAGCTCTGCGCCCAAGGGCTGCTACGACATCGGCCTGCCCTCCCGCAAGTCGCTCTTCCAGATCCAGGCCGAGCGCATCCGCAAGATCCAGGAGCTGGCCGCCAGCAAGGTCGGCGGCAGCTCCGCCGTCGTGCCCTGGTACGTCATGACCAGCGGCCCGACGCGCGAGCCGACGCGCCAGTTCTTCCAGGAGAACAAGTACTTTGGCCTCGACAGCGCCAACGTCAGCATCTTCGAACAGGGCGTCCTGCCCTGCATCTCCAACGACGGCAAGATCCTGCTCGAGACCAAGGACAAGGTGGCGGTGGCCCCTGACGGCAACGGCGGCATCTACCAGGCCCTGATCCTGTCGGGCGTGCTCGACGACATGCGCAAGCGCGGCATCCAGCACATCCACGCCTACTGCGTCGACAACTGCCTCGTCAAGGTCGCCGACCCCGTCTTCATCGGCTTCTCGGCCTCGCTGGACGTGGACATCGCCACCAAGGTCGTCCGCAAGCGCAACGCCACCGAGTCGGTCGGCCTGATCCTGTCCAAGAACGGCAAGCCCGACGTCGTCGAGTACTCCGAGATCGACCAGGCCACCGCCGAGGCCGAGGACCCCAAGCTCGCCGGCGTCCTCAAGTTCCGCGCCGCCAACATCGTCAACCACTACTACTCCTTCCGCTTCCTCGAGTCCATCCCCCAGTGGGCCCACAAGCTGCCGCACCACGTCGCCCGCAAGAAGATCCCCACCATCGACCTCAAGTCCGGCGAGACGGTCAAGCCCGAGGCCCCCAACGGCATCAAGCTGGAGCAGTTCGTCTTCGACGTCTTCCCCCTGCTGACGCTGGACAAGTTTGCCTGCATGGAGGTCCGCCGCGAGGACGAGTTCTCGCCGCTGAAGAACGCCCGGGGCAAGGGCGAAGACGACCCGGATACCAGCAAGCGCGATGTCATGGCCCAGGGGCAGCGCTGGGCACAGGAGGCCGGAGCCACGGTCGTGGCCGAGGGCGGTGTCGAGGTGTCGCCCCTCATCAGCTACGTGAGTCTATTCCTTCGCAACCATGCACCCTGCTCGGATGCTAACTATTTCACAGGGCGGCGAGGGCCTCGAGAAGCTCAAGGGCACCAGCATTACCGCTCCCGCTGTGCTGGAGCGGGACTAAAAGTTATTTCGAGGAGAGCCTTGCGGGGATTGCTTTTGTTGGCGTTTACTGCGCAGGTACAGGGAAGATGAATGTATGTCTATTTTTACATATGGGATCTAGCGAGTAAGGACTGCCCCGCGGACAGTCGGCGAGCGAGAGACATTGGGCGGGTTCATTAGACGAGCGTGAGAGCAATGAGGAGCACACTAATACGGTGACTACTGTCAAGACAGCAATTACTAGCGATGCGGACACGTCTTCTCTGCATGATGTATGCGACTTTGTATTCACAAGCCAAGTCTTGTCTATGGGCTGCATCTAAATGCCTCTATACTTTCTTCTTCCCCGGTCCACCCATCTAGTCCTCCTGCTCGACGAGGAACTTTTCCGCCTCGAGAGCAGCCATGCATCCAGTCCCTGCGAGCCAGTCAGCAGCCGCAAGTCAGCATCCAGTCCAGGGGGAGAAACATACCAGCGCTGGTAATGGCTTGGCGGTAGCGCTTGTCCTGCACGTCGCCGGCGGCAAAGACGCCGGCGACGCTCGTCTGGGTCGTGCCGGGGACGGTCTTGATGTAGCCGTCCTCGTCCATGTCGACCTGGCCCTTGACGAGCGCCGTGGCCGGGTCATGGCCGATGGCGTAGAACAGGCCGTTGGCCTCGAGGACCTCGTCCTTGCCGGTGGCGTCGTCGCGCACGACGAGGTGGCTCATGAGGCCGTCGGCGCCGCCGCGCACCTCGGTGGCGTGGCTGCGGAAGCGCACCGTGACCTTGCTGTTGGCGAGGAGGCGCGTGGCCATGGTCTTGCTGGCGCGGAGGACGTCGCGGCGCACGAGGACGGTGACGTGCGAGGCGTACTTTGTCAGGAACGTGGCCTCCTCGGCGGCCGAGTCGCCGCCGCCGATGACGAAGAGCGGCTTGTTGCGGAAGATGGGCACGGCGCCGTCGCACACGGCGCAGGCCGAGACGCCGTTCTGCCAGTACTTGTCCTCGCCGGGGAGGTTGAGGCGGCGCGCCGAGGCGCCCGTGGCGACGATGACGGCGTCGGCCGTGTGCGTCTCGTCCGGGTTGAACTCGGTGCTGTAGCGGAAGGGCCGCGCCGAGAGGTCGAGCTTGGTGACGGTGTCGGTGACGATCTCCGTGCCGAAGCGCTCCGACTGGGCGCGCATGTTGTCCTGCGACGCGCGCGTGTGAGCGGCGGCCGCGCGGTGCCGCATGGCAAGGGGGGGGGCGAAGGGGAGGGAGCTCACCATCAGTTCCTGGCCCATGATGCCCTTGGGGAAGCCGGGGTAGTTTTCCACTTCCGTCGTCGTCGTCAATTGGCCTCCCGCCGCCGTGCCGTTGGCCATGAAGCCCTCGTACAGGACGGCTGCACCTCCGAGTCAGCGTCACGGCTGGCCCAGGCTCCCATCCGGGAAACACTCACGCTTCAGCTCCGCCCTGGACAGGTACACGGCCGCGGTATGAGCCGCGGGCCCGGACCCGATGACTGCGCCCGTCAGCGTTCGCGTTCCTCCCGTCTCGCGCCCCTCGCACGCGGCAGCGCCGGCGACATACTGACGACCTTGCTATGCATTCTCCTCACTCCGAGCTCCTTTGGCGGGACGCTGGTCTTCTGGAACGCCGTCGCCGCAGCCGCAACCGATAGCCCAGCACTCGATCTGAGCGTCCGCGCGAACCGTGAGGCGGACAGTTTGGCGGCTTTGTCGTCTGCCTGGGGCTGTGTGGGCGCGTGTATAGAAGCGGTTTGTTCGTTCGTTCGCGTTGCCTCGTGTGCGTATGTCGTGTCGTGTGGTTTGCGCCTGTCTGAACTTGGCGAGGTCGCAATGGCGGGGTGGTTGAAAGAAAAGGGGAGCGGAACGGCGGTCGGCGTTCGGCGTTGAGAGCCCCGGATGGGCCGCCACGACAATGCGCTACGCTACGCGGACTATATACGAGTAGGGCTGGTTGATGCTGCGCTTCAACGCCACGACTTACGGGGTACTATGGAATTATGGATATCGATTTCTAAGCCGCTGATGCTTCTTTGGTGGTCGTGACCGGTTGCGCCATCGGCTACGGCCTCTCCCGTTGACTAATCCGACTAACCCTCATGCGATGTCTCCATCAAGGGACGCGGCAGTTGGTGCCGACATCGCGGTTCACGAGACTTGAAGATGGCATCTACGTACTCATTCGCATTGATCCTATTTGTATCGTCGTACTCTTCCATGGATGCCGTAACATGTAGCTCTAGTATTGTAGTATCCGCACCAACGCGCCACAATAAACAATAGCAGCCATATGTCCTACCGTGACGGCACTGCGAGTCGCATCTACCGCTGTCCCTCCTCGGCTCCGACGCTGCCGTCCCGCTTCCCGAAGCGCGCGCCGAGCCCCCCAAAGTCCTTCTTGAAGAACTTGCCAAAGTTGCGCAGGTTCTCGTTGATGGTCGCCTTCTCCGAGCCGCTCGGCCCTCCGCGGTCCGCCCCGCTGCTCGTCCCGATATCCCGCGCCGCGCTGAGCAGCTTCTCCCCCAGCGACCCGGCGTCGAATCGCGTCGTCGCCGAGGCCGCGCTCAGCGCCGCCGTCGGGTTCATCACCCCGAGCCCCGTGCCGACGCCGCCGCCGCCGCCCAGGCTGGAGCCCGTCATCAGCGGCGTCAGGAGCGGCGAGCTCTGCACCAGCTTGTCGTTGGCGCTGCCCTCCCGGTGGATGCCGAAGAGCTCGATGAGGTGTGCCTGGTCTTGCTTGCGCACCCCCTTGAGTTCCAGGATCTTCTTGAAGTTGCTGTCGGAGCGGTCCCCGATGTGGATGAGGTAGGCCTGCACGAGTCCTTCTGGCGGCGATGCCCGCACTTGTAGTGTCTTGAGCAGCGGGTCCATCCGGTTCATCGAGTGCTCGACCCTCCTCACGAAGCCCGACGGCGCCGGCTGCTGGTTTGGAGACGGGTTGTGGTGTGTCATCAAGCTCCCAAACGACTTTGTGAGAGCATACTTGTCAACGAGCATCTGCAGGAGATGTCAGCAGCTGCCTCGCTCCTCTCTCGAAACGAGAATGCCAATGTGACGTACCTGTTGTGCGCCGGTCTCCGAGATGGGCCGGCACTGCACAATGCTGTTGACGTAGCCCGTCGCCAGATGCTCCACGAGGTTGTCGCAGAATGCCCTCGCGTACTGCTGCTTTGCCACTACACCCAGAATTTCCTCCGTCTTGCCGTTGACGTGCCTTACCAGTTCTCCCACATAGGAGCTCTGGTCGCCCGCGCTGTCCATGGTGCTCCAGTTGGTGTTCTTCATCTCTCGCCAGATACCCTCGCAGTCCAGCTCCACGATGTGCACCAGTGCCAGCACCGCCGCACTTGCCACTCCCAGAAAGGCGTCTGACTGCGACGAGAGGTCCACCGAGGGCACGAGGTCGCTATCGATGCGCTTCTTGATATTCTCCTCCAGTTGGTTCGTGTTGAGGTGCCAAAAGTCCGCCGTGTTCAGCACCAGCACTGCGTCTTGGACGGACGGGCCGTGCTGCCCGCCGGCCTGCAGCTTGTGAAGGAGCACTTGCTGGGCGTACTCGTCCAGGTACTTTGCCAGCGTCTTCGAAAGATCCAACAAGCGCTCGCTGGTAGACAGCTTCGCGCATTGCGACAGCGTGAGCTTGTAGAAGTGGAACAGCTCAATGGCCGACGTCATGACAGCCTGTGGTGAGAATTCCTCGTCTGGCGGGATGGGTGGCTGGGTGCGGTACTTGGGCATCATAGCCGCCAGCTGCTTGTCCTGGGATTCCACCCACAGGCTGAGATACGGCTCGAAGGCGACCGAGATGAGCCCGTTGAAGCTGTGCGTCTTCTCCTCCGCCGAGCTGAGCGTGTCGATGCTCGCTCGCGGCTCGTTTGAGAAGCGTTTCTCCAGGCTCTGCTCAAAATCGAGCGTCTCTTGCAGGCAGCTGAGCAGCAGGTTGACGTCGACCTTGTTGCCGTCTGCACGCCGCATGCTTCGCTCCAGTATGCCCTTGAAATCGTCGCGCGTCCCGTCACAAAAGGCCGTTGCCAGCAGTTCGTTCACCCGCCAGTAGGGAGGGAATATCATGGCGTGTTCGTCCTCGTGCGTCTTCACCGTTCGCCTGAACCACGAGTATCGTCGCCCGATGTTGTCTAAGCTCCCCGCCTCGTCGTTGCCCCGGAAGACCTGTCGATACTCCCGCAGCTCGGTATTGATGTACCAGTTGATGAGTCGAGACTTCGCCGAGTCTCCCAAGGCATCCATTACATGGCAGGCCTCCACCAGCACGCCCTTCTTGGCGGAGACCTCGCCTTTGGCGAATGCCATCTCAAAATCCTCGCATACCTGCTCCAGGAGTTCGCGCTGCAGCTCCGAGACCTCGCGGCTCAGCGTCGCAATCTGCTCGATGCTCCTGTAGCTATTGAAGTGCTTCATCAGCTGCAGCACCGCCTGCAGCAGGCCCGCGCACTCTCGGTACTGTCGCGTCTTCGCCAGGCCCCTGAGCTGCTCGTACGCTGTCGTAAGCATCTGCAGGCGCTTCAAGGCCGTCATGCTGAGCGTCAGGTTGCGCTTCGTGCCATCTAGTCGCTTGATGTCCGCCGTCATCGACGTGATGTTCTGCTCCGTCTCTATCGCGCGCGACCGTACCGTCTCGATCTTGCGGAACAGCTGCGCCAGCTCGGTCTGGGCTGACTGCATCCGCTCGAGGCTCGAGTCGGGCTTGTAGGCCTGCGCCAGCTCGAGGCTGTCGATTTCGCTCGACAACTCATTCTGGCGGGCCTTCAGTGTTTGCGAGACTTGGCTTATTGACGATACGGTCGATGGGTGGGAGAAGAGCAGGTTGAGATGTGCCATGGGATCGTAGTCGACTGTTTCCAGGGGTCAGTGTCGCGACAGCTCGACTCTCGGCGGAGGCGCCTTACCTGCGTCCATGGACGAAGCCTCTCCCATGCCTCCGTTCATCGTCTCGGACGAATGGGGCCAGCAAAAGCCGGCCGTGCAATAGCTCTACTCGCAATATGCTGCTGCCTGTCGCAAAAGAAGATGCTTCCCGCCGTGCATTGTGAACTTCAAGCTACCAGGACCTTGCGAGGCACCTGTCATCTTGCGCCAACGACGGCCTGAACGGAAAGGTGGGTCCCGCTGTGGCGCATGGCGGCAAAATGCACTCCGAGCCTACCCTATATTTGCAGCGTCTTTGGTGGACGTTTATCGCAGCATCTGCCTTATTTGGTTTCTCTCAAGATGTTTCTGTCAATGAACATCTTGGCCGGTTCATTACGCATACATATGTACCACAGGCTTGGGGCATAGTAGAAAGGCATCTCTCTCGTCGACTGAAGAATCAGGTTTGGTGACAGTTTATTACAGCACCTGGAGACGACTGTCCACTTATATCATAGATATTCACGACCAGCTCTAAAGGGGTGAAAGTGCCACTTGTTTGCTGCAGCGCAACTATTGCTGCCTTTACGGCCTTGTACGGCCCATTCGCCGCTTCCCTGCCAGCAAGGTACTCCAAGCATCATTCCTCATCCGGCGCTCGGTCCATTTCCAAACTCTCCTTCTCCCTGACTGGAGTTTCCTTGCCCTTCTTCTTTATAGAAGACATGGAGAAGCGCCACGAGCTCATCCGCCCCACTTCCCTGCCCTCCTTTGACTTGGAGGGACCGAGGGACGGGCTGCTGGCCATGCTGTCATAACTGCGCCCCAGCACCGCGACATCTTCCCCGAGATCGTCCAAATCGCCAATGCTCGACCGATGCTCCGCCGACATGTTCTTGTCTGAGTTGGTGGCGCTGCTCGGGCTCTTCTTAAATAGACCCGAGTCCTTCCCCAGCCTCGATGACAGGCTGAATTTGCTGGAACTCCCTTTCCGGAACAGCTTCCTGACCACGTTCTCAGGGTCCTTCAAGTTTGAGGTAGAGGCCGAGTTGATGTCTGAGGTAGCGTTCGACACCGTAGAATCCAGCTGCAGTGATTCATGCGACTCGGACACCGAGGTTTGGGTGTGAACAGAGTATGTGTCCCGCGATACCCGTGAGTCCGAGGGGGAATCGTCGAGGCTCGCCGGTAACTCGATGCTCGGAGTTGTAGTTGTCAAGTGTAAGCCCTTAGCCTTGTCTTCCCTGGCCTTGTCCTTGCCTCGGTCTTTGTCCTTTCCTTTGGCTCTCTCCTTGTCCGCGCCGGCCTCCTTGTCCTTGTCCCTATCCTTCCTGAAGATGTGTCCCATGAATGTTGGGGCGGCGGGATTGAGTCGTTGGCTCATCGACTTGGAAATGCCAGGTGGGCGGGACCCGATGACTCCTACTTGGCTTGGCAACGTTTCGGGGTTCAGTAAGTCCTCCTCATCCAAGATCTCGTCATCTGCAGACGCAAGAGTAGTTGTCAAAGCGTTTGAGCCCTGAAGCGACGGCCGTCTGGAGCCATTCCGAGACGGCCATCGGCCGTCGCTAGGAGACCATAGGCGGTTCTTGCCCAATCCCAGACTATCTCCTGGGGCTCCCCATATCGAACCGCTATCCGTTGACGGCCGTGGAAGATCTGTGGACGCAATCGATGCGGGCCTAGAAAGCCTACGGTCTCGTTCCGAGAGCACAGCGGTCGGTGAGCCCTTGAGCGGGTTCAGTCGTAGGGCTGAGAACGGGTTGGATGGTCCAATGTGGCCTGAAGGAACACCATCGGGCCCCATGGAGCTACGGCCCATCCACGATGAAAAGTTGAGCCGGCGCCTGCTGGCCAGGACCTCACTCTCGTCGGTCACAGTGGGAAATGACTGACTCTGTCCTGGCTTCAGGCTGCCTATTGGAGGACCACCCTCGTCTGACGTCTTTGCCCCTCGGCCGCGCTGAAAAGTTGAAAGGAAGCTGGCGATCTTATGGCCAGTGGCCGGGGGTGCAGCGGGTGACGAGTTCAGATGCAGTGAATTCCTGTCGCTGTTGTCCATGTACTGGGGGAAAGGCAAATTTTGCGCAGAACCGTGTGGGCTCGAGAAAACGTTAAGGGACATGGTCGAGGATGCCGGAGATTGGGGGCCTTCCTCGCCAGCGGTTATCGGCTCTGGCAAGAGAGGGCTATGCTGCTCCATCGGATCCGCCTCCTCACTCTCTTCAAATATGTTGGAGGGCAAAAGGGTCTGGGCGGACGGACTCAACGGTCCACCGGCCGCCTTGAGTTCGGCTTCCGTCTGCGGCTCATGGGTACCGTCTGCTGTTACGTCCATGAAGAGTCCGGGGGCGAAGCCGATGCTGCCAAATCCCGCTGTCCCCTGGAAGTTGGACTCCATGGGAGGTACTCGGTCCGGCGAAGGTAGATTTGCGTTGGACAGCGAATTGCTGTGGTGGCTCAGGCGCTTGGGTTGAACTGTCGGCGAGGAATCAAAGTCCATGCTCGTAGAGCCGGGCTGGTTATAAAAGGCAAGACCGGCCTGCTGCTGTATGCTCAGTTGCTCGCTGAGAGCGCGGATTTGTTGGCCCAAGATATGCCCGTTCTTAGTCTCGGCAACCAGCCGGTTGTGGATGTCTCTCCGTTTAAACTCCCACTCTCGTCGGATTCTCAGGTCCTCCTCCTTCCACTGCTCGTCATACGCACCGGGCATTTGCTCTCTCGTTGCTTTTAGATCCTGGAGCTGCTTCCCCTTGTCCTTCAGTTCCGCCTCGAGCGTGGCGCAGTTGTCTTGAAGCTCGGCATTGTCCTCATCGAGCTTGTCAACGTCGCGATCTCGGTTGTCTGCCAGCTCTGTCTTCTGGTCTTCGAAGCCTTCGCGCTCCCTCTTCATCCTACCCGCTTCGTTGTCGAACTTTGCAATCGTGTCTCGGATTTTGGCTTTCTTAGTCTCCTTGTCCTTCAACTGCTGTTCCTTTTTTGCCCGCTCCTTCTCCGCGGCACGCATTTGCTCCATGGTTGTTCGTATCATGGCTTTCAGCTGCGTCGTCTGCTCTTCCTTCTCTTTGAGAACCTGCCTCTTGCGATCCTTGTCTCTCCTCAACTCGTCCTCTTGCTGATGAGATTCCAATTCGTCCTTGGCGTAGAGTGCGAGCGTGTCGTCAATTTCTTTCCGGATCCCTTCAAACTTCTCGTTGAGCTCAGCCAGAGACATTTCTGGCTCGGCAGACGTGGGTGGCCTTATTTGCGGCTGATCAGCGCTCGCCACCGAAGGAGAATGTCGACGATTGACGGTGTTTCGACGCTGGCCGGGGATAGTGACGACGGAGTCACGGGGCGCCGTCGAGTTGTTATCCAGCACCGGCGCGGCCTCCACCGCGGGCAACGAAGAGGCGGGCTTGTCGGAATTGTCGCTCTCGTCGCCGCTTTCGCCACGAGGGTGATCAGGATCGACGAAACTGGTGGGCAGTCGCGAGTTTCCGAGCTGAGGCCGTCCATCTTTGCCGAACGTCCGAAGGCGTATGAAGGGACTGCCCGCGCGAAAGTTGTTCGGCCCAACGGCGACGACCCGTAGATTATAAAAGTGATTTGGCTTTAGCCCGGTGACTGTGATGGCGGTCTCATTGCCCGGCGAATCTCCCACTATGAATCGAACCGTTAGACGATCCCGACTCTCTCAAAGCCGTATTTGCTTGCCACAGCTAAGCAAGCTTCAATTGGTGTACTCACCGTGCACTCCATTTACTTGTATCAAATACTTTTGTACGGGACGATTCGAAGCGGGCCTCGTCCAGCTGAGGGTCGCGGAATCGGCTCCAATGCCGGCGAGGCAGACATCGGGGGCCTGGGGAATGTCGACACCGAGGATGCTGACTAGCTCTGGGACGGGCTTCCAGAGCGTCTGCCATGAGCGATGGAGTAGCCTTGAGATGGGGTCAGCGAGCGGTCAGAAGAGGGCAAGCAGGGCAGGTCCGACAGCGGCGAGTCCTCCCAAGCCAAGCGAGCGAAGCCACATGCAGCGTCGAGAGAAGGGCGACTCACCAGACGATGGCGCCGAGCGTCAAGGCCATCTTGAACTGCTGAACAGGCGTGGCATTGATGACGGAGTGATAGGAGGATTCGCACAGGCGCAGGGCGGCCTTGCGATAGTCGAGGAGCACGGCAAAGCCGGTGACGCCAGCGTGGGCTTTGGCAGAGCCCGGGTTGGCTGAGTGGCGGTTAAGGAACCACCAGAGGCCGAAGATGCTGACACAGGTGATGGTCAGGGTCGGGAGCTCCCATGACATGTTCTCAACTCTCGCAGCGCTGCCGGGGGGGGAACGACAGGACGAGAGGAGCAGGTGCCGGGCCTGGTTCGCGGGATGCCGGTAGATGGCAAACTTGGAGAAGGGAGAAAAGGCTGGATGGGAGGATGGGACGTGGATGGCAGGGCTGGCTCGTTGGAGATGGAGGTGTGACCCAGTAAAGCAAATGCGGCGAATCGATTGGCGGGCGCTGGAGTGCAGCAAACGGCAGTGCGTGTTAGTGCAAGCCAGTGCAGGCGCTGGCGCGGGAAGGCACCGGTGAAATGCAGCGGGCGGGATGAAGCCCGTGCAAAGCCCTGTTGGTCGAATGGACACGCGAATGGACACTGGACGAATGGACGCACATGGGAATGAGCGCACGAATGGATGGGTGTACGAAGCTGGCGAGGGATGAGGCGATGGAATCCAGCGGCCTGCTACCTGGGATGTGAGTCTGTCTTCGGTTTCAGATGGCATGGACACGGCCACGATGGCACGACGGCCGTTGTGAATGTTGCCAATTCCAGCCGCCAAGCAAGTCAACGCATGAAACCATGCCCAGAAAAACCATCCATTCGGTGTGGCGCTCCCTCGATCGCCTCGCACATTAGCGTCCGCCGGCCCAGAGGCATCTCCCGCTTTGAGGCACTCGTCCGATCCGGCCCAGGTGCATGATTTCCATCGGCCGCCGTTTGATTGGCGATGGAGGCGAAAAAAGCCCGACCGTTTCCACCCACGGCCCGGCCGAGGCAGCAGCGAATAAGCCTTTCTGGATAGCGGCGCGTTCGAGGCTGCGAGGCGATTGACGAGCGCGACGCGGGGTCTTCGGCCGTGAGCCCGTGGCCGACGATGACATCAATTGCACAGGGGAGCCGGGGTTGGCCCAGGCCTGTCAGCGGCATCATCCAGCGCAAGCGAGGCGCTGGAGGGCGCTGCAGCAAGGATCCGGCGACGGGGCTGGGCGGCATCATCAGCACATGACGGCTTGGGCCGCGGTCCGACAGCGCCGAGTCGCCGGCACCTTCCAGTACCCCGGGCAAGCCGGCCCCGGGGGGTGTTGGCACGAAAAGAGGGCTGGAAACGTCTGGGGCAAGGTACCACGGGCGTACCCCCGACCTGTCACGTCGGCCGACAGAAACCTGGCACCTGACACGGCGCCCATCGGATTCCTGCGGCAACGTGCAGGGGAAGGCGTGAATCATGTGCTGCCGCCGGAAGCCATCTTTGTTGGACCCATATGGCGGCTCAACAACCACCACCACCACCTCATCATCGCCAATTCCCTCCCACCAACAGCGTGTTCCTCACCTCACCTCCCCATCTCGCCTCCCAACGTCGCCCTGCCGAGCCCTGCCCTGCTTGCATTTATTTACTCTCCGTTGCCCGGCCCTACTGCTTCGTACCTACGCGTTGCCCTGCAAGCCGTTCTGATTTCGCCCCGCCGCCTCGTGTAAGCTCCGGACCGTCGCTGCATCCCCGCCACCCGCCGCCTCACTCTCGCATATCCCAACAAGCCCATCCACCTTCTTGCAACGCCCGATCAGGCGCGAAAGCAAACGAGCCATCGCCAAGCGAGCAGCGGCTCTACTCTACCCTGCGGCAACGTCCTCACCCAGCGAATTGTCGAGCGCATCGTATTCGGCCTGCTCCGACCTCGCCACTGCCGACATAGCGGAAGTGGAAGCGGCTCAGGACAATGCAGTACGTCCGCGACCTCAGCGACTCGGTCTCGACGGCATGGAACTCCATAAACCCCGCCACGCTTAGCGGCGCCATCGATGTCATCGTCGTCGAGCACGAAGACGGCTCGCTGTCCTGCTCCCCCTTCCACGTCCGCTTCGGCAAGTTCTCTCTGTTGCGGCCCTACGAAAAGAAGGTCGAGTTCAGGGTCAATGGCGTCAAGCAAGAGTACTCGATGAAGCTGGGCGAAGGCGGCGAGGCCTTCTTCGTTTTCGAAACCACCGACAACATCCCCGAGTCCTTGCAGACGTCGCCACTCGTGTCGCCTGCGAACAGCCCGCCCTTGGAGCCGGAGCATTCGACATCTGGGCTCCCGGACCCCGAGCCCCTCGCGCTGGATGACGAACCGGGTAGACCTCTCAGACCGTCGCCCGCCGTCATCCAAGCCCAGCAGGATGAGAATGGTATGCTCTGACATTTCATTGTTCATCGTTCATCGTAGACTTCCGTTCTGACTAGGCCCCAGGCATGATCACTCCTCTCTCGGCGTCTCCGACTCTGGCAAAACCCCGACCCGCTTCCGATGACTGGTCCTTGACCCTGATGCGACCACACAGCGACGATGTCCTTCGACAATCTGCTCGAGCGTCGGAACGCGACGATGCCGGGGCAGCTGATGGCGTGGGCGTAGACCTGTCCGACAGGTCGGGAAGCCCCCCGCCGCTGCCAACCAAGGAAGCCGTCGAGCGAGCCGTCGCCCTTTCGAAAGGGCTATCGGCCGCCAACATCCCAACTCAAGTTACAGAGTCTGGAGACCTCATGTTGGACATGACTGGCTTCAAGAGCAGCGAAGAAGACATGCTCCGAGCCGAGGTTCTCGCCAGAAAGATTCTCTCCGAAGAGCTTGATGGAAACTATGATATCGGTGCCCTCTTTGGCTTTGACGAAGAGGGGAATCTCTGGATCTACAGCAGCGAGGAGGCCAAGAAAGCGGCTATGAACAAGACGATAGAATCGTCTCTGGAATCCCACCGACGCACTGTGGCAGCCGATGCTGTCTCCGACCCCGGATACCAGAGCGACGGCAGCGATGTCACTGCTGGCCCGCGCATCCCATCGCATCGACGCTCTGAATCTGACGCTGGCCCCTCCGGCATGCAGACGCCCCCCAGAACGCCACCCGGGTCGGCCCCCGCGGGAGATCCAAACAGAAACTATGCCAAAACCTTGCGACTGACTAGCGAGCAGCTGAAGGAATTGGAGTTGAAGGCAGGCGAAAACTCCATGAGTTTCACGGTCAACCGAGCAACTTGCTCTGCCAACATGTACCTCTGGAAGGAAGAGACTCCGGTGGTCATCTCGGACATTGACGGCACAATCACCAAATCGGACGCCTTGGGTCATGTCTTGAATATGATCGGCCGAGACTGGACTCATTCGGGCGTCGCAAAGCTCTACAGTGACATTTCCTTGAACGGTTACAACATCATGTATCTAACCTCTCGGTCGGTTGGCCAGGCCGACACCACCAGAGCCTATCTCAACGGCATCGTCCAAGAGCGCTACAAGATGCCTCCTGGACCTACAATTCTGTCCCCGGACCGGACCATGGCGGCCCTGCGCCGAGAAATTTACTTGCGCAAACCCCACGTCTTCAAGATGGCCACCCTTCGGGATATCCGCAACCTCTACGGGCCCGATCACACTTGCTTCTACGCCGGCTTCGGAAATCGTCTTACGGATCAAATCTCGTACAGAACCGTTGACGTGCCCAGGACCAGAATTTTTACCATCAACTCGAACTCCGAGGTGTCTCTTGATCTCCTGAGTCTTAACAAGCTGAAGATGAGCTACGTCAATATCAACGAGGTCGTGGATCATTACTTCCCGCCAGTTGGAATGCTGATCAAGGGCGGCGGCGAGGACTATACCGATTTTAAGTACTGGAGAGACGATCCTCTGGACCTCGACGAGTTTTCGGCAAGTGACAGCGACGAGCCAGATGCCCCTGCAGACCAGGCTAGCACTTACTCCGAGGATGACGACGAGGAAATCGGTGACGGGCTTGCAGATAGCTATATCTCGCGGGAATCGATTGATGAAGGTATCGATGAGGATCGAATGACGAACTCGATGGAAAGCATCGACAACGAAGGACCTGACGAAGAGGACGAAGAGGACACCGATGAGGAGTACGAAGATGAAGATGAAGCCGCAATCGCCGATGACGCGCGAACCATCCAGCACATCACGAAGGCGAAGCCCACGGAACCGCATTTCGTGGCAGAAGATGTTGCGGCTGAGGTTATTACAGGGGTTGGTCACTTGTCTCTGGGGGTGAGCGGCAAAAAGTGAGCTAAGAAGAGCAGTTTAAGCGCGACGATATCCAAATCCAGCCAGAATGGGTGGCAGAGCCAGTGGAGATACGGGCCTCGCCCGAGCCACCTCGGTAAAAGCAACCAGCGAGGAGTTCTCTGGAGAGCGACGTGGAAGGAGAGCTCGAAGTTCGAAGCCGGATTTCTTTTTGCATTGCGGAGCTTGAGCATGTGAGAGTGATAGAAGAGCAAGAAGGATGGGGAAGTGCTTGGATGGGACGGAAGTTTTAGAGGGCATAGCGTGGCGTTGGCATTGCATTGCACGTTAGGCGAGGCCGCATGGTGTCTGTACGAAGTACATGCAAAATATACATATGAAGCGAGCTCAACCGAGAACCCGTTCGAATGATACGTGGTCACGGAATCCGGACTGTGTCAAAGTTGAACCGCCGTCATATTCATAACTACCCTTGGGCGAAATTGCCAATACCCAAAATCCAAAACCCTCTTCGAGCTTTTTGTTCTACAACAATTTGTTACTGTCCATTGATGTACTTGAGGCGAATCTCCACGGCCCTCCTGTGCGCCTCGAGCTCCTCCACCTTGGCCAACTGCATCACAGCCGAGCCGACGTTCCGGAGGCCCTCGGGCGTGAGGTTGGAGCAGGTGATGTGCTTCATGAAGGAGCCGAGGTTGACGCCAGAGTATTGCTTGGCGAAGCCGTAGGTCGCTATCCAGAGAGTCAGTTTGGCAAGATAGCGTGGCGGGGGGGTGGAGGCACGCGAAAGGCAAAGGAAGGGGGTCTTACGCAGTGAGTGGTTCACGCCGGCCGAGTAGTCGCCCACGCTCTCGGGGGTCCACTCCCCGATGAAGACGCTGCCGGCGTTCATGACCTTGTCGACGACCTGCGGTGCGTCCTTGATCTGCAGGATGAGATGCTCGGGGGCGTACTCGTTGCTGACGCGCATGGCCTCGTCGACGGTCTTGACGGTGACGGTGACGGAGTGGGCGATGGCGCCGCGCACGATGTCGACCCGGGGCAGAGCCATGGCCTGGTTGTGCACCTCGTCGTCGATGGCCTGGAGCTGCGCCTCGGTGAGGTCCACGGCGATCAGGATGACCTGGCTGTCGACGCCGTGCTCGGCCTGGGACAGCAGGTCGGACGCGACAAAGGCAGGGTGGGCGTCCTTGTCGGCGATGACGAGCACCTCCGATGGGCCGGCGGGCATGTCGATGCTCACGCCGGCGTTGGTGTCGTTGCTGACGTGCATCTTGGCCGCGGTGACGAACTGGTTGCCGGGGCCGAGGATCTTGTCCACCTTGCTGACGCTCTCGGTGCCGTAGGCCATGGCGGCCACGGCCTGCGCGCCGCCGGCGAGCACGATGCTCTCCGCGCCGACCTTGTGGGCGACGTACACGATTTCAGGGGTGATCTTGCCATCTGCCCTTGGGGGCGACGCGAGGACAATCTTCTGGCAGCCAGCGACCTTGGCCGGCACGCCCAGCATGAGAGCCGTGCTGGGCAAGACGGCGGTGCCGCCGGGAATGTACAAGCCGACTCTCTCAATGGGTCTCGAGAAGCGGCCGCAGACGACACCAGGCATCGTCTCGACGGAAAGAGCCTTTTCCTCCTTCTGAGCAGAGTGAAACTTCCAGATGTTCTCGTAGGACGTGTCAATGGCCTTGATGGTTTCAGGGTCCAGTTGCATCAGCTCCTTGGGGAACGGCGCCTTGATGACAGGGGACGTCAAAGAGGTCGCCTTCTCAAACTTGTGGGTGTAAGACAGCACGGCCTTGTCTCCACCCTTGCGCACTTCGTCGATGATGGGAGTGACAATCTTGAGAATGGCTTCAGGCGACTTCTGAGACGGACGCTTGAGCTTCTCTAGCAGCTCAGCCTCCGTTGCATTTGTCGAATCGATTCTCTGCATGGTGATGCGGCCCTCGGGCGCCTTCGCAGGGGCAGGGGCAGGTTTGGCAGGGGCAGCTTCCGTAGTCTTGATGCCCTCCTTCTCTGCCCACTTTCCTTTGGCGTTGCCCGTTCTTCTTGTCACCTTGAGGCCCTTGGCATCCAGGTTCGCCTCGATGTCAGCCAAGCTCACGCCGGAGCCGATAGCCTTGGTCAGTGCAAAGTAAATCAAGTCAGCAGCCTCAAACGCAACTTCCTGGGGCGACTTGGCATCGCAGAGCTCCTCGGCCTCCTCCATGATCTTAGCCCGGAGCAGCTTCTCATCAGAGAACAGCCTGGCGGTGTAAGAGCCCTCGGGGGCCGACTGCTTCCTTGACTTCAGCGTCTGCTCGAGGGCGGGGATACCCTTCAAGTCTCCGAAGCACCCAAACTGCTCCAGGTGGCAGAAGCGGCCCTTTTGCTTCACGACAAACTTCAGCGTGTCGCTGTCGCAGTCCAGGGAAAGTCGGACCAGCTCCTGCGTATCGCCGGAAGTGGCTCCCTTGATCCAGAGGCCCCTCTTACGACTTTGGTAGACTCCGGTCTGAGTCTTCAACGCCTCGAGAATGCTCTCGTCGCTGGAGTAGGCGAGGCCGAGCGCAACGCCAGCCTCGTCGGTGACGACGGTGGGAACAAGGCCATCCTGACGGTCCGACCTCCAGTACGTCGAAATGACCTTGGACAGCAGCAATTTCGTCGCATCAGACTTGTCCGTCGTGAGCCCGGTGGAAGGTAGAATAGGAATGGCGTTGCACTTCTTGGCGACCTCGATGAAGTTGCCCAGGTCGGCGCCAGCAACGGGCTTCAGATACAGGTTCTTGATCTTGGCCAGTTGAGCCTGTTCAATGAACGTTTCCAGACCAGAAGCTTTCGGGTCGAATTCCTTGACAAGCAAGCCGTCCTTCGAGGCGGCAGACAGATCTGGCTTGGAGATGACGGGGAGCACCCTGGCGCCGAAGTCGCTGTATGCTGACAGGGCCTGGGGCGCAACGAATGCTTTCCGCGCACCGCGATCCAGAAGGGCAATTACGTCGTCCTGTGATGCCAGGCTGGTGGCATCCACATGAGCGCAGAACTCGTAATTGTGACGATTGAAGAAGTGAGAGAGCTTCTCCTGGATCCCGGGGGCGGCCTCCAGGAACGGGTTGTTGCCAAGCAGTGACACTTCTTCTCGGTTCAGGCCCTGCAGGTTGGCCAGCCCCGGCGGGATGGCCACGCTGACGAGGAACGGCAAGGGGAGTTCCGTCTCCATTATGGAAGATGTCGATTTCGAATAGAACGTCTCCCACGAATGAAGGAGAAGAGCCCTTATGCTTCAGCTGGACGAAGAGAGGAGTTCGAGAAGAGTAAATAAGTGACTCAACATCAGCCGTCTCGCGGGAAGATAATATTGGTGGGGTCGACCTGCAGCGTTTTTGCCCCTCCATCCAGCACATCAGCATTTCAGGTCGTGCCATTGGCCTTGGAAATAAGCTGTGGTCAATGCACCTCTTTTGCGCACCGCATCGGATTAACAAAACCACCGGAGCCGTCCACGCATCGCAACCAAGACGACAAGCTGCATGCGCATCGGCGGCATTGCAACACCTGAAGTCCTCTCGAAGAACTTTCGTCGCCGCGACCACCACTTCTTTCGCCTCGGTGCATCTAGCACTGGAATTGCTCTTAACCCCTCGAAGACTCGTCAGCCAGACGCAAATCCCTCGGCGGACGCGCGCCGACCTCAGCAGAACGTGCCCTGGTCTACAATCAACTCCCACCTCGAGGCCAGCACCTGGCAGCGCGACTCAACATGGCATCGAGCCAGCCTCAGACGAACGGCGTCGCCATTGCTTCGGCAAGCACATCACAGACCGTACCAAACACCCAGACCACCGCTGCTAGCCAACCACCCGCTGTGCAGCCCGCCTCCCAACCAACCTCCGCCTCCGACCCGCGGCCGCGCGATTCGCGACTCATCGAACTCCTCCTCACCTCACAAGGCGTAACTGCCTATGAACAACGGGTGCCTCTACTCCTCCTCGACTTTGCCTACCGCCACACCTCCTCCATCCTCAGCGACGCGCTGCACCTCGCTGGCGACCCCCATGTCACGCAGGCCGGTGCTAAGCCCTCGGCCGCATCTGGCGCGACCGCGACCGCCCCCGGCGAGGCCCCCATCACTGCAAACGCCGTGAAGCTTGCAATAAGCGCTCGGTTGTCATACCAGTTCCGCGGCGGTAGCGCCGGCGGCGGCATAAGCAAGGAATACATGCAGGAGCTGGCACGAGAGCGGAACAAGACCTCACTGCCGAAGATCGTGCCCAATGAGTGGGGTGTGCGCCTGCCTAGCGAACGATTCGTGCTCAGCGGGACGAGTTGGGGCTTGAAGGACATGTGGGAAGGGGATGAGGACGATGAAGACGACGAGGACGAGGACCAGCCCCATGGTGCAGATGCCATGGAGGGCATAGAAGGGCCAGATCCCGAGGACGTTGGAGGTGAGGGAGTTGAAGGGGGGACGGTAGATGACGTGTTTGGCGACGACATGGATGAGGAAATGGCAGAGGACAGCTAGGCGGTTACAACCCAGTTGAGCCTGGAGGATCCCTGGATATGTGCCGGGTGAAGGCAGAGACTTGGCTGGCGTTTGCGGCGTTTCACAGGCTCATGGGCATGAGCTTCAATACCTTGATCTTGCGACAGACGACATCTGATAGTTATTGAAGTCAAAAGTATCGCTTATTGCACACGAATCGATCCCTGTTTTCTCACAGCAGATCGTATGTCACCACCAGTAGCACTTCGAATAGGTGATTGACCAATTTTCAACATACACAGAACTGGAGGTGAAAGGGCCCATTTTGTTCTGGGTTCAATGATGGTTGCAAGCATCATGTCTCGATGAACCGAGACTACTTCTTACCAAGCTGTAAGCAAGCAAGGTACCAGAGTCTACGGAGTAGACATGTCAATATCACAGCTTCCTCAGGGATCGCCATCGTCGCCTAGCACAATACAAAAGAAATCACTTCTCACGACTCCACGGTACCTAGTATGAACAAAGTGGAACTACTATATGGTACACTTGGCCTGTAAAACGGTATCTCATACAATCTATTCCCGAGTCTCGCTTTTGCCCAGCCGGCTCGCTCTACCTTAGAACTTGGGCTTCATGGTGTTCCTCAGTCTCTGGTAGTCGAACAATCCCTCAATGCGTCCCACGGCGCTGATGGCAATGTCCTTGTCCCAGAGCTTTCGGTTGGCGAAGTCCATGACCTCCTTCTCGGTGATGGCGTCGATCTTCCACTCGATCTCGCTGGGCATCATACGACGGCCGGTGGTGATGAGCTGGCGGCCAATGTCTTCGGCAACGGCGGTGGTGCCGTCGAGAGACAGGAGGATGGAGGCCTTCAGTTGGGCCTTGGCGCGCTCGACCTCGGCCTCGCTGACATTGGTGCAGAGACGCATCCACTCACGGATGGTGAAGTGAACGAGGTCGTCCAGGCGGGTGGTGTTGTCCGTGACCAGGTAGATACCCCAAAGACTGCAGACACCATTAGCACACAGCCGGCAACATCATCTCCCCAATTGACTTACCCAGTGTCGCTGTAGCTGGTGGAGAAGCTCATGAAGCTGTTCGCCAGCTCGTGCTTGTGAACAAAACCGCTGAGCTTGCTGCCCTGGTGGGGAGCATTGCCCATGGCCTTGTCGTAGTTGCCAACGATGGCCTGAGTAACCAGCGCGGTGAAGTAGTCATCCGAGTTCCAGCTAACACCCTCGACGGCAATGGCGACGTTGGCCGTGCCCATGGTGTCGTCACGGACACGGACATCAGAGCCAATGAAGTCGGCCTTCTGCTTGGACAGGACGTATGCGTGGTTCTCAGGGCCCTTGCCGGGAAGGCCGGAGAAGTGCTTCTCGGCCAGCTCAACCAGCTTCTCGTGGGGGATGCCACCAGCGCCAGCGAGAACCATGCGGTCAGCGGTGTAGTTGTTCTTGATGTAGTTGACCAGCTCCGTCCGGGTGATGTCGCGGATGTTCTGGCGAGGGCCCAAGATGGTGCGGCCGAGGGGCTGGTGCTGGAAGGCAGTGGCGTGCAAGTGGTCAAATACAACCTCCTCGACTTGCTTCTCAACTTCCTCGGACTCGCGCAGGATGACGTCGCGCTCACGTTCGATGGCAGACTCCTCGAGCTTCGAGTTCTGGAGAATGTCGGACAGGATGTCGACGCACTGGGGGACGTCGGAGTTGAAGGCTTTGGCAAAGTAGACGGTGTTCTCGCGCTGCACAACTGTTAGACGGGCTTTCCGGCGCTCCCTTGCAACGAGCTTACCGAGGTGTAAGCGTTCAGGTGGCCACCCATGTTCTCGATCTCAAGCTCCAATTGCTGCTGCGACCGTTTCGCAGTACCCTGGCCCTTCTGTCAGCGACAGCGTCATAGTCGTGCGCCGAGTATGGTGTACCTTGAAAGCCAGATGCTCGAGGAAGTGCGCGGTGCCGTTAGTCTCGTCGGTCTCGGCCCTCGAGCCGGCATCAATCCACATGCCGACAGTCGACGTTTGCGCCCATGGCGAGTGCTCGGTCGCGACCTATTTCGAACAAGTCAGAAACACGATCCCGGTGTGCATATCGGGGCCAATTGGGCCCGTGGTGGTGGTCCTCACGGTCAATCCGTTCTTGAGGGTCGTGGTCTGAGTCTTGCCGACGGTAGAGGGTGTCGCGAAGCCCCGTCTCAGGGCACCGGCGGCCGACAGACCAGCACGGTTTCGCAAGCCCTGCGAGAGGTTCAAAGCTAGTCTGCGGGACGCCATGAGGGAGGTTTGGAGGGTCGGAGGGTCGGAGGTGGGTTGAGTGGTTTGAATGAAATCTTTCGATCTCGCTCGGCTAGAAGCTTTCCTGAGTAATTTAGTGGCCTGAAGTCCCAGGTGTCAAGTTTTTTGCCATTCCGACCAGCTCCGAGGCTTTGCCTCACCCCAGGTCACGCACTTCGAGCCAATGAAAAGCCACGATTAGTAACACTGCTAGTGCCCTTGTGCCCCAGGGCCGGGTACGCTTGCTACGGTCTTTGGGCAGCATCTTACTACGCGTATCACCTGGCCGTCGACTTCTCTTCGTACCTCTCTGCTCAGTCAAGGCCAGAGTCACAAAATACACAGATTACGTATCCGCTCATGAACGTAACTCTGGTTTATAATCTATCATTCTTCATATTCTCATTCTGAAGAATCTCTCGATCTGTGCCTTGAAATCGAATCGTCGATCTTGGCTGGACTCGAGACCACCAGCCTGCCTCACGGATTCACTGCGGAGTACGAAGTACGGAGTGCAGGCAGAAGGCATCGCCGTGACCAGCAATGCCAGACGAGGAATATGACTTCACCAAAGAATTCAGGGAAATATACATCTCAGAACAAAGATCTGCTCCACCGCCTGTTTCCGAAGACATGAAGGTTCAACTGCAAAGCCATCCTCCCCTGGGCCAAGTGACGCCAGTCGGAAGCGGTGAAACAGCCCTCACGGCGGTACTGGAAATTCCGCAGCATCGGGAGCAAGAGTCCTGGGAGGTCGCTATTTGGGCATCCTCGGATGGAGCCGAATGGACGGAGTCCGTTCTGAGCAGGATCAATGCCGGCCTGGGGTCGCAGACACTCCAAGATGTGCCTAACTCAATGTCCAGGCTCTACTTTACGTGTTCCTTGTACTTCAAAACCTCGTTGCAGTTCACTCTGAAGTTCCGCCATGAGAAAGATGAACCCTGGAGATGGATTCGTGACGAACAAGGGTTGGATGACGGCATCATCATGGCAACGTCCCCGCCTCTAACACCGAAGACGTTGCGGAGTCTCATACCAGACCTCGATGGCGAATGGAAAGTGTCATCACACATGAGCCAGTCGCCTCAAAGCCAGCTCTGGTCCCTCGAAGTCACGATTCCTCCAGCTGATGGTGATACATCCATGTTCAAATATCTTAAGATCGGTACTCCGTGGGGCTCATACTTGAGGTACGCATGGAACTGTCTGCTGGTTGTCACGGACACGTCTCAAGAGTACGGCCCCCTGTACTGCGGCTGATACGGGGCAGGTGGTTTGCGATTGTACGCCTATGGTCTCCATGGCTGGCTCCTCGACAAGGCAAGGCTCACTTCTCCCTCGACAAAGACGCGATTCTGTGCTCTTTCTTGAGCTCTCAAGGCAAAAGCCTCGTGTTTCTTGCGGTCAGTGGGATCGGTAATGTCTTGACTACTTTGCACAGCACCGAAAGAGGCAGCGTAGCTGTTCATGTAAGGACCTCAATCCATGCGCATGCTACGAGTACTTATCCGTGTAGGCACGCAACGACGGTGCTTCGGACGAGACATTGTTGGTATTGGTGTCTGAAAGCAACGATTTCGAGCACGCCGTTGCCTCTGTGATGTATCATGCCAGAACGCTCGTCTCGCAAGCGAAACAAGCACCCCCAGAATGGGAAAATGAGATGAAGTCGCTGACAGAACAAGTCAAAACGGAGTGGGAGGAGAATTGGTACGATGGGCTTGGATTTTGTTCGCACCCCTTCCTCGCACAGCTCAGCATCTGGCTGACACTGATAAGGTACTTGGAACGCACTCGGGCAAAGATTGACAGAGCAGAAGGTGCTTGACGCAGTGCAGAAGTTGGCTGAGAATGAGGTCAATATCACGAGTCTTATCATCGACGATAACTGGCAATCCATCGACTACAAGGGCGACGGCCAGTTCCAGTACGCATGGGTCGAGTTTGAAGCTGAGGGAAAGGCGTTTCCAAACGGCCTGAAAGCAATGGTCTCGCGAATCCGACAACAGTACCCGAACATCCAGCACATTGCTGTTTGGCATGCTCTCTTGGGCTACTGGGGTGGCATATCGCCTGGCAGCAAACTTGACCAGACCTACAAGACTATTGAAGTCGTCCGCGGGGATTCCAAGCGCCGGAACCTCCCACTCGGCGGCAAAATGACAGTCGTTGCAAAGGAAGATGTCGCAAGGTATTACGACGATTTCTATCGGTTCCTGACAGATGCGGGCATCGACGGCGTCAAGACGGATGCCCAGTTCATGATTGATACGTGGACCAGCGCATCTGTTCGACGTGAGCTCATCAATACCTATCTGGATGCGTGGACAATGGCCTCATTCCGATATTTCAGCGTCAAGGCCATTTCATGCATGTCCCAGGTTCCGCAGGCGCTCTTTCATTCTCAGATGCCGCATAACAGGCCGCCCTTGCTGGTGCGCAACTCGGACGACTTCTTCCCTGAAATTCCCGCATCACACCCATGGCATGTGTGGGCTAATGCATACAACAGCATCTTCACGCAGTTCCTGAATGTCCTGCCGGACTGGGACATGTTCCAGACTGTACACGATTACTCTGGGTTTCATGCTGCGGCGAGATGCGTGAGTGGCGGTCCGATATACATCACGGATGTCCCGGGGGAACACAACATGGATCTGATCGGGCAGATGACTGGTGTCACGCCAAAGGGCAAGACCATCATCTTCAGGCCGAGCGTGCTGGGTAAATCCATCTACCCGTATATGGGGTACGATGATGACTCGCTGCTGAAGGTTGGAAGTTATCATGGTGAGTGTTGCTGCGAATACCTCAGGGACATGTACTAATGGCGAGTAGGAGGGTCCCAGACCGGTACTGGGATATTGGGCGTCTTTAATATCTCTGCTCGACAGCTGACGGAGATTATCCCTCTGTCGTGTTTCCCAGGAACTGTTCCATCTTCGACGTATGCCATCCGTGCTCACACGACAGGCAAGGTGTCACACCCCGCGAGTATCGGGCACCAAAGGTCGTTGATAACAGCATCTCTCGATGTACGAGGCTACGAAATACTGTGCGCTTTCCCATTGACACCTTTCAGCGGCACAAAACACAAGGACGGCTGGGCTGCCAACCTCGGTCTGGTGGGGAAGATGACTGGCTGCGCAGCTATTGTGAATAGCAGCATCCATCAGCTCGAAACCGGAAGGGTTTCTGTTGTCACACGCCTCAAGGCCCTCGGTGTTCTCGGTATGTATCAACTCCCCGGCGTCTAGCACCAGGTGCTGATCGCTTCTCAGGCATATATGTCTCGACACTGCCAACAATGACCGTGGAGGGCGATTTCATGGCCACAATCCAGGATCAGCCGGTTCCACGACACACTGTCAGGGTGTCCAGTGAGGATGAAGGCGTCTTTGAAGTGGACGTTCAGACGGCATGGAACGAGCTGGGCTTGGACGCTGGCCGTAGCAACGAGGTGGAGGTCAAGGTGCACTTTAGCGCTTGAGGTACCGCCAGCGAGTCAACAGATACAACGAACATCTACTTTCATGCCTCAACCGCTTGCAGCCTCGAGCTGTGCTTCGTTGCAATGCACCCAATTCAGTTTGTTGATGACAGGTGAAGAGGCTCTTTACTTTAGCGCCCACAGCCATCACGAACCCCCCGCAGGATGCCCCGCTTCTAGCGCCAGCCAGACTCCGCCAGGGTCTGTTGAGGTAGAAAAAAGTTTTTGGCTGGACCGTCCACTCTTTTTTTTCTCTCCTTGCCTTCTTTTTTCCTACGGGAAGAAGCGCCGTATCAACGCCAACAAGTCGATCCTCGCCAACCTCTGTCGACTGTACGTCTTCAACCTCAAATCTACCCGCTCTAGTTCCTCGCAATGGCCGCCGCAACCATCAACACGGGCGTCAAGGTGCTCGACCACACCACGGCGCTGGACGTCCTGGCCGAGTACAAGAGCCGTGATGGCCTCGACATCCACGAGCTCATGGACACGACCAAGCATGGCGGTCTGACCTACAACGACTTCCTGCTGCTGCCGGGCTACATTGGCTTCCCTGCCTCCGAGGTCGCACTGGACTCGCCCATCACGAAGCGCATCACCCTCAAGACGCCCTTCGTCTCGTCTCCCATGGACACGGTCACGGAGCACGAGATGGCCATCCACATGGCTCTGCAGGGCGGCCTGGGTGTTATCCACCACAACTGCTCTCCCGAGGCCCAGGCCGACATGATCCGCAATGTAAAGCGGTACGAGAACGGCTTCATCCTCGACCCCGTCGTCATCGACCGCAACCTCACCGTTGGCGAGGCCAAGGCTCTCAAGGAGCAATGGGGCTTCGGCGGCTTCCCTGTAACAGGTCAGTACCATTTCACTCTATATGAGCCCCCCTCAGCAACCACTGCATCGCATGATTATCACCCATACTTTTATAACTTTCGTTCCGCCGTATTGAATACTATTTCATGTGGATACTTTATACTATGACCTTTCGCATCAGCCATTACTCGCTCTAGCTGCATTGTCTCTACCCGATTAAGTGCTAATTGTCTGAAAAGAGAACGGCAAGCTCGGCTCCAAGCTCCTCGGCATCGTCACCAACCGGGACCTCCAGTTCGAGGATGACAACAGCTTGCCCGTCTCCAGCGTCATGGTTACGGACCTGATCACCGCCCCTCACGGTGTCAACCTGAGCGAGGCCAACAAGATCCTTGCCAAGTCCAAGAAGGGCAAGCTGCCTATCGTGGACAAGGACTTCAATCTTGTGTCCATGATCTCTCGGTCCGACTTGACCAAGAACCAGCACTTCCCCCTGGCCTCCAAGCTGGGTGACAGTAAGCAGCTCATCTGCGCCGCTGCCATCGGCACTCGCCCCGAGGATAAGCTCCGGCTGAAGCAGCTCGTCGATGCTGGCCTCGACATTGTCATCCTCGACAGCTCTCAGGGCAACAGCATGTACCAGATTGAGATGGTCAAGTGGTGCAAGGCTGAGTTCCCCAACCTGGATGTCATCGGTGGCAACGTCGTCACCCGCGAGCAGGCCGCGTCTCTCATTGCGGCCGGCGTCGATGGTCTCCGAATCGGCATGGGAAGTGGCTCTGCCTGCATTACGCAGGAGGTCATGGCCGTTGGCCGTCCTCAGGCGGCCGCCGTCTATGCCGTGAGCCACTTCGCTGCACGATTCGGTGTCCCCTGCATCGCTGATGGTGGTGTGCAAAATGTTGGCCACATCGTCAAGGGTCTTTCCCTCGGCGCCTCTACGGTCATGATGGGCGGTCTCCTGGCCGGCACCACGGAGTCCCCCGGCACGTCTTTCGTGTCTCGCGAGGGCAAGCTGGTCAAGGCCTACCGTGGCATGGGCAGCATTGACGCCATGCAGGACAAGAAGGCTGGCGGCGGCGGCAAGGACAGCCAGAAGAGCAACGCCGGCACTGCCCGGTACTTTTCCGAGGGCGACAGCGTTTTGGTGGCTCAGGGTGTGTCTGGAGCCGTGGCACACCGCGGCTCGATTGGCAAGTTCGTGCCCTACCTGGCTGCCGGTCTCAAGCACTCCCTGCAGGACTGCGGCATGAAGAGCCTCGCCGAGCTGCACACCCACACCGCCGACGGCACCGTGCGCTTCGAGCTCCGAACGGCGAGCGCCCAGCTTGAGGGCAACGTCAACATGGAGGCTTACGAGAAGAAGCTTTACGCATGATTGGAATGAATCTATATATCGGGAGGAAAAGATATCACTATCTTGGGACGCATGTAAAATTGTTTCACTGGAGTTTGGGTACGGAGGAGCGCCAGGTAGAGATTACCGTATGAATTATCAGAAAGGCACCTGGTCCAGAGAAGCTCGGGGCCGCATTTTACTATCCAGCCGAGCCGCCTATTACTATTAACCGTCTCTCTGCCTCTGTCTTGGTGGGTATCATGGCACCTTCACTTGCTGAGCCTACTGCTTGTGCTGCTGCTGATACTGGGGATCATGCCACTGCATCTGCTGCTGGTCCTGCGGGATGGGCTGGATCCCCTGGTCCTGCTGCACCGGCTGCTGCACCGGCTGCTGGCCAGGCTGCTGGTACACGGGCGCGGGCATGTGCATGCCCTCCTTCTGGCCCTGATAGCCCTGGGTGATGGGGCCCTGCTGGCCGGCGGCCCTCAGCTTGACCTCGTTGTCCTGCTGGATCAAGGCGCAGCAGAGGCACCAGTAGCTCGAGCAGCAGTCGCCGGCGCCGCTGCCCTCGATGCCGAACTTTTCGCGGATCTCGCGGCGCTTGATCATGTTGTAGCTGCAACGGACGCGGTCAGCTATACGCATCACAGGGGGGACGGGGAGAGACAGGCGTACATCCAGCCGCAGCAGGTGAAATACTGGATCCCGAAGAAGACGAGGCAGTCGGTGTTGATGTCCTCGTGGGTCCGCATGGTCGGGTCCTCCATGCGGCTCGAGGTGCGGCCCAAGACTGCGAGGCGCGCGCGCGCCGTGTTAGTGAAGCTCGACGACAGCCGGAGGGTTCAGCCAGGGCGGGTGCGTACGCATGCACGGGAGGAAGCAGCCGAGGAGGCAGCTGTCGCAGGGCGAGCAGTTGCACAGGCTGGCCTCCCACTTGGAGCTCTGCACGCGCTGGTTCTGCGCATTTTGGCCGTCGTGGAAGCTCTGCTGCTGCTGCGGCTGCGGCTGCATCTGCTGCTGCTGTGGCGGTTGGGTGTGCTCCATGACGCTGGATGGCGGGGGAGCGAGTGTAAGCCAAGGTCGGGTGTCAGGTCAATGTTCGAGCTGAGCCGTCGACGACAAAATCTCCCGCGACACGAAGGAAAAGAAAATCATGTGAAGCTCGCCCAGGCTCCAGCTGTCACGAGGCGGAGCCGCCCTCATTTATTTCTTGTCAAGCTGCCCCGAGTCAGGCCAGCGGTTTGCCCAAGGTCCACCCCAACGGTCCCCCCCCAATCCAACCTTCTCCGTCTGCCCTATGACGATGGAATGTCGCCCACAAGGGTTGCAAGGCGGCGCCCACTTCCTCAGCCCTGAGGGAGGGGCTTCGGCTGGTCGGGCGCGCAGAATACGGGCCATGCAGACCTCGCCAGGGAGCTGAGCGTAATAGCGTTGCGTAGCGGCGAAGCCAAAACCGAAAGTCGAGATGGCCGCGCGGATGTGGTGTGCTGCTCTGCCCATTGGGGACCACGAAAACGGCCGGCTGGCTGCCGTGCCGACGGTGATGCAACGCGTCATCATCAATTGGGCGGGCGTGAAACCGCAACCTCGCGCTGCTCGTCATCGCGGTGGACGGATGCGTGGCGCCTGCACGCCTCGAAATTGCAGCTTCATGCACCCCTGGCGCGGCGCCCCGCCGCCGTCCCCCGGCTCAGGATCACGTAGTCGGGCTCCACGACCCTGCCGCCCCTCAGCCGCCTCGCGCGCGGCGAGAAGGCGTCGACCGCGAAGCCGAGGCGCTCGTAGAAGCTGCGCGCGCGCGCGTTGGAGGCGAAGCACGTCAGCATCACCTTGACCACCGAGGGGATGCGTTCCGCCGTCGCGGCGAGGTGCCCGATGAGCTGCTTGCCGAGGCCGGTGCTGCGACGATGGGAGGTCCCGCGGTCAGCTTGGTCAGGTCACTGGTCGAGGCTTCGGCTGGCGGACGTCGCGACGCACCCCTGGAGATGGCGCCCGAGGTGAATCTCGTAGCAGTACACCACCGGCTCGCCGTTCTCAAACGTCGGCATCATGGACGTGAAGCCCTTGACCTCGCCGTCGCCGTCCTTGACGAGCACGTACCGCAGGTCGGGCGACCGCATCTCCGTCTTCTTCGCCGCCGGATGCCACCCGACCGACGAGTTGCGGTAGTCGTCGCCGCTGGTCTCGTCTATCAACCTGAAGCAGGCGTCCAGGTCCTCGTCGCCCAGGTCGGCGGGCTGTGCGAGGCTCAGTGTGTACCTTGCGCCCGTCTTGGGATGAGCCCATTCCGGCCAGTCTTCGCTGTTCATGGCATCACGTCAGGACAGCCTGGCAGGACGGAGGGATTGTTTCGGGGGGGTTGATATCTCACCCTGGCCGTATATAGGTTTTCAGAAACTCCTCGTTGGACGTCTTATTAGCCACCTCGATGGGACTCGCAACCTTGCGCCGCTTCGGCAAGGGCTTTTCTTCCGCTCTCTGGGCCGCGCCAGCCTCGTCTGGGACTGGGCTCACCATCTTCGAAAGCGCCCATAGACTTCCAAAGACGAACACAGGAGTAATGGCCAGAAAGGAAGAAAGGTGACCTGTCGTCGTTCGAGTATCGCACGCGTCGATCAATGCCGAGACGCGTCTCTTACCCGAAGTTCCCCCGACCGAAGCCCGAACTTTTGAGATTTCGTCACCGTCCGTCCAAGCCGACCACGCTCTGTGCTTCTCAGTTTGCGAGGAGTCGAGGACAACCCCCGATGAGGCCGCTCTTATGACACACGGAGCGCGCCTGGTGCGCATCCTCGCCCGCGGCTATGCCACCAACCGCCGCCTCGAAGGCGCCCTGAGCCTCGATCACGTACGCCGCATGCGCACACCCTACCGCAACATGGACCCGTCGCTGACAAAAGGGCAGTTTCTACAGCGGACCCGAGTCCTCTCGTTCTACCGGACCATTCTGCGCGGCACCAAGCGCATTAGCGATGTGCGCACCAAGGCCGAGACGCGCAAGCATGTGCGCGATGAGTTTGAGCGCCATCGCAACGTAAAGGACATTGTGCGTCCACGACCCAACCCAGACACTGGTGCGAGGACTGGACGTGAACCCGCTGACCGCATCCCACAAAGACTCACATACGCTATCTCTTGTCGACGGGCAAGACCGAGTGGGAGAGCATGGAGAGGTATATCGGGGGTTTGTAGTCCTGTAATTGTACATTGTCCACGGGCGTCCTCCCGTGTCCCGCCGCCCTGCCACCTCCGAGCTCTGCGGCCTCCGTGGCCCTCTAAATGTGACCCATCTCGAAATTTGACCTGTGAACCGCCCTCGTCTTGTCTCGTCTCGTCTGAATGCCTTGTTCGCCGCTCGCAGTCGCGCCAGATACTGTAAACCCAGTCCGGGTATTGTCGTCTCTCGCCAAAGTGGCAAGGAGCTCTTATGACTGCCGCTGCTTGTGTCTCGGGTTCGATTTGCAGATGATGTACAGGTATCCAACGTGACGCTTGCCGGCTTTCCGTCGGACGACCTGTATGTAGGCTCGAGTTAGCGATGCCGTCCTCTCTCCCTCGGCTCAACAGGCGAGCCGCTACCGCTCCAGGCGCACACTGACCTTGCAATGCTCACACCTCTTCTTGACCGAGCTGTGCACCTTCATGCCCCTCGTCTGCTGCATCAGCCCCCCGCCAAGCGTCCTGGTGACGGGCGCCAGCCAGCCGCTCGCACTGGCACCGAAGATTGATGGCACCCAGCTCGTCGCTGAGCCCGAGCTCATGCCCGCAAAAGCTCCAATGGATTGTCTGGAGCCCAGGATCCTCGCAGGCAGCGAGAATGTGCGTAATAGGGAGGCCATGGTGGGTGTGGTTGTGGTTGGTCCTGGCCGGGAAGATCAAGCATTCGTCTGCGCGGTTGATTTGCGATGATTCCATTTGCAGGTCACGTGAGCTCCTCTGCACCACCTCCAAGCACCAAGAACTGCCTGTGATCGCTCTCATACAGACACTCAGGGGCAGCAACAGTCCTCGCAGCTTGTCAAATCGGGTCTATTCTCCTAGGATAAGCTCCTGGGTGTCATTTCGACATCCAGTCCAGCGCCAGTTTTTGTCTCCAGTCCAGCATCCAACATCCCTTGCCTGATCCAGGCAGCCAGCTCATCAATCATGGCTCTGTCCTCTGCATGTGCCATTGATGTCCTTCATCCCGCAGTCGTCCAACAAGCCAGTCGTCGCATCCTGGTAGCTGTCCGTTGTTGACGCACACCCTCATATTCGCTATTTTTCTCATCCACTCACCCCATCGCGCCCGTCAGATCATGGCCAGTGTTGCAATCATCACTTGCCTCCAAGGCAAGTTGCTGCAGTCTCGTTTCAATGTTCGTACACTCCATGTTCCTTTTTTTGGGCCAGATTTTCCGTCTAGTTTTCTTCTGCCAGTAATTCGCACGTCAACCGCGCGTCGTGTACGGGGGCTTTTTCTGCATCAAGCGGTGTTGATGGCCCGCCGTTGGAGCTGGCAGCTTCACAGCCAACCGTTGTTGTAAACCATTGTTTCAAGGGCGACCACGTTCGAAAAGCTGCGGCTCAACTTGTACTCTTGCAGCATTCTGGGAGGTTGTCGCTCTTCGACATGATCCGGCATGCCTCCATCGAATCTGGTGCGTTCGAAAGGCCGGCCATCGCCGCTGACATCCCGATTTTCCTCCCGAAGTCGCCAGACAAGTCGGGAGTACATGTCTAAGTTGTTGCTTTGATGATCCACGGTTCTCCAAAGCTTCGCAGCTTTGGCATTTTCAACGAGATCGGCCAGTGATGGGAGATTTTGGAGAGAATCAAAGTGTATCTTGTTGTTGCGTACCAAAGGCTGTTCAAATGGAGGCTGGAACACGTCGCCGTGGTTGTTCACTACAAGTGCTGGAGGAGCTGGGCACTCCGACACTGTCGTCTTCAAGCTGATTATGCCGCGAGCGGCGGCGGCGAGTGGCGCATCGCGGTTGAAGAATTTCCCGTCCCATTCAGGGAACAGTGTCGTCAGGATCGCGGTCTTCTTCTTGAGATGGTCCCCCTCATCATCCAGCTTGAGCTGGAGCAAACAGCCAGCGCATACCCGTGTATGGGGTTGCGAATTCCGAGAGGCTGCAGTAAAGAACTCTTCGAGCATCTCATAACCGCACGATGAACAGAAAACAAGGTACTTTCCCATGACTTTGGTGTACCAGTGTGGCCAGTCATGGCTGATATCCTTCTCGAGGTCGATCCGAACTGGCTTGAGGAGATCGTAAACTAATTGTTTGTGCTCGTTCTGGGTGTCTCTCTTCTTCTTGAGCTGCAAGTCCACCAACCGGTACATGGCGTCCAGGAAGGAAGGGACCGCAAGCGAATAGTTGGGTACTTTGAAGAGAAAGTCGCAGAACGCGTTTCCCTTGGAGAATAGTATGTCCAGCTTCATGGCCTTGGCCTTCATGAAAGCCTTCAACACGATGCAGAAGAACCCGCGCTGAACAATGTCCAGTTTCTGCGGGCCCCAAGTCAGCCCGTAGGTCTCCGCCCAGGGGTGTTCGTATGGCATCCCTTCATGATACCGCGGGAAAAAGTCCAGTGCCTTGATCACCGAAAGGTTGTTCTCTCGTCTCTTCGAGTTGATTTCATGGATGAGGTCCAGAAGGCATAGAACATCCCCAAAGTGGATCAAGGGACAATCGTAAATGCCAATCATCTCGACGTGTGGACAGGCCCGCAAGATAACGGCGAGTATACGGCGATCCAAATGTGGCGTCTTCTGAAAGTATAGCACCTTGATCCCAGCTCGCTGTTCGAGAATCTTCTGCACTGCATTGGTGTTAGCTTCTTGATAGGTCGACTGAGGAATTTGCTGGAACTTACTCATGTGTCGCAGGCGAGTGACGGTGAAGTACGCCGACGGATCAAATACCTGGCTTGAAGGACCGGATTTGAACTGGTTCGAGCCATGGATACTCTTGGTGTCTCCCAAGTGTCGAGCGTACGCAACGAGCTCCTCGGTGACGGGAGCTAGGCTGGGCTGTGACCTGCGCTGTTTGTTGAGACGTCGATGCAGGGCACCAATTGAGACGTAGATCTCCGTCTCTATCTTCATTGCCTCCGAAAACCAACTTCCCAGGGGATTTTCAGCGTCGAGTCCACACGGATCGTAAGTCTCGGCGTGGTGAAACTCTCCAATCGTGTATTCGGGTGCCACGACGGTGAAGACACGGCCGGGACCATTGGCGCAGAAGTCACCGGCGAAAAAGTCCCAGATTTTCTGTTCCTTTTGTTACACCTCATCTATGGTGCAAGAAAGGGGGAGCGGCAACTTACCACGCTCTGCGCCAATGCAGACCACGACTGTGTTGATGTAAGGGAAGCATTGTGGACGGCCTTGTATCCATCTGCAAAGACGCACTCGGCGATCTGCCCTCCAATGTCTACAGCATTGAGCATTAACGCCAGCTTGTTCTCAGTTGGAGCGCCTTGTCTGTCTGTGTCGAAGCGACCATGGACAAAGTCGTGGCGAAGAACAAGCAATGCCTATGTGGTGTGAGCTATAGCTGCCAGCAGCCAGAAGATGATTACACGTACTCTGGTCAAGTTCCGAGATTGCGAGACGACGACTCCTTGGAAGCCGTTTCCTCCATGGAGGAACGTCTGGCGGGTCGGCAGGGTTGTGTATCTGCTCAAAGTGGCCGCCCAATCGGCCAGAAGCTCGTCCCGTGTCTTGGTCGTGACGGCGGGGTGGAATCCACGCTCCTCAAGGCGCTTCTTGGACAGTTCGATGCTGTACTTCTCTATCACTGTCGAATATCAGATCCTGTGGTTATTGCCAATGGACGGTGCTGCACTCACCCTGATCGCGCTCCCTGGCTTGCATCTCGGCCGTCATCTTGCCGGCCCACTGCTCACGCTTCGGGGCTCCAGTCGGCTTGCCCTTGTTCGAGCTTGAACTCGGTATATTTCGCCTCCCTGTGGCCTTGGGAGGAGGCGCCGTTTTTGGCGCGATGCCGGGTCGCGAGCCTCCAGCGGAGGTCTTGGGAGCTGCGCCATCAGCCTTTGCCTTCCGGCTGTACTTTCTCTTCGACATGACGATGGTTGAAGGGGTGTGGATGGTGTGGTGCGGTGTGGTGATGTGCTTGGCCAGCGTAGGCCCTTAAGGGTTCAATGTACGTTCTTGGAGGTAGGATGTTGGACGTGTTGATGAACGAGGGCTGAATCGCCAGGGCAGTGTAGGAGAGACAGGAAGGCAGAAGTAGTTGAAGCGTGTGTCAGCACAACAACAATAGATGCGAAGAAGAGAGTTAGGCGCTTGAATAGATGTGTCGCCGAAACGCGTGGTCAGTGCCAGTCTGGTTTCATGCAAGGCAATAGCGGGCTCGTGGCTTCCTCGGCGCAGCAATCCAAAAGTGAAAACTGGTACAAACCTGCAGGGGCGAGCTCGAAATTCGCCAAGACACAGCCGAAGACTGATCGGTGGAAGCTCCAAGGCTTGATGTGTACCGATCAGTGTGCCGAGCCAATGCTTCCCACACTGGTCAGTTGTAACCCCCAATCCGTCTGTTCGATGCTGTAAGTGCTTCTCGAACTACCGCAAAGGGTGTAACTTTTCTCTCGCGGTATGTTTTGAAGCTCGTTGGCCGATTGTTCGATGGTGTCTCTGCGACGATCAAAGTTGAAGTGTTGGATGAGTGGTAGATATGGCAAAGTTCCCAAGTTGAAACCAATGATCGAATTCTTAACCTCTCGTTAGCCAAGCAACAACTTGCCTCGTGGCGTTCCGAAAGTGAGGTGAGACGGGCCAAATCCTAAAGCGTGGAGGAAACAGAGGGTTCAGGGTCCCTCAAGGGCTTCAGTTTGGAAAAGAAACTCGACGAAGATTCAGGCAACTCTTCGATGCCTCTTCGCCTCCGCCCTCGTCAAGGTCAAATACGCAGTCTTGGAGTGTTTTGTGAAGGCGTGTCAAGTAATTGGCAGAGTGGGATAGGTGAACGTCTCTAAGTAATGGTCTTTGGGGTAGGTGGAATGATGAAAGGAAAGGGAGAGAGATGTTTGTGCCAAATAACAAATGTGAGAATGCTCGCATTAACCAGCAAGGCAGAGTGTGTGCACCGGTGTCAAGAGGAGAGGGCTGATCTTGATCCACGAGATGTGGGAGCAGTGTGTGTGAAGAAGTTTCACGAAGGCATGGAAGTGGGCATTTCCCTTTGACAACACTTCGAGGACCCAAGGCAGCGCAGCCGCAAGTTATGCTCTTCTTCCCAGCCTGGGGATGACAATTAGGTTCGGGATACACTGTTGAAGCGGCGCTCTCGAGGAGGGGCTATGGAATGGGCGGTGAAGATGTGCTTGAGGTCTGCACTTTTACACCAACGGCGCGAGGCGTTTCCTCAACCATCATGGAACAAGACACAGCCAGCAGTCTAGAAGAGACCACAGTACAAACATAGCACACTCATTCAGTACTACAGCGCCAGACAGTAGCCTGCTCGCGACAAGCACAGTTTGTCCACCGAGTCATCCCGGAACATTTATTCAACCTCCATGGCGGTGACGTGATGTCCCTCAGCTGGGATAGCGGTATCTCACTTTTCTATCCGAGCCCGACCTAGATCATGCCAGAAATGTGCTTCTCGCAAATTCGCTTCAACTTTGCTGGAAAACGGAACGAGGGGTTCAAACCAGCAGTATAAGGCATGTACCCCTAGACTCGTTGCTTAATCAGAGCCTCGAATTCGTCCGAAGAATAGGCTTCTCAGTCCTGCCATCCCTAGTGACGGACAGCATTTTCTTCGGCACCAAATGACAGACAGGAAAATCTACGAAGAGCTCCTTGTCTGACCTCAACAGTGGAGACATGCCAGAAAAGAAGTGGAAGCCCATCCATATGCGAAACGGTCGTCAATTTCGTCTGCGCACGCTGTTGAGACTGCAAAAACGGGGGACTTGAGCCTGGCACCAACTATGGTCGAACACTCTGATTCCCGCAAGCAGTTCGGGGAGAGCATCCGGTCTCCGAATTCTTCGGTGCCACTAAAAGTCAGAATGTTCAAAGAAGAGGTGACCGTGATGCCCTTGCAACACCACCGTGCAGGGCATCCCACCCGTCATTTGACATCAGCTGGCATCTCGCGCGATATTGGACAATGATCCAGCCGAGAAAAACTGTGATACAAGCACCGCGTGCATCTGGAGACGTCGACAGGTTCTGCAGCAGCTGTTCAACGCAGACAGTTCTGACAACATGTCCTCGATCAGACATTCCGCCTGCCACGGCCAGTAGGACACGATGCGATGGTCCCATTCGGAGCATATGTTCCAAGCAAGCGGGGAATACAGTCGCATTGGACTGGACAGGGTCCATCCTGGTGATGCCAAGTTCCATGCCTGTCTGCCCAGATGCGCGTGTTGGTTGATGGGACAGATCGGCAGCCGCGAAAGGCGGTGGGATGGGGAGTTCCAGGTTCTCACGCAAGAGCTTGTTTTGGTCATGCCGTCCACCGAGGCATATTCAAGTTTGTTTGACAAAGCCTTGGAGACGGGGAGGCAATGCAGAACAACAGATGCCAGCTCTGTTGATGCCGATGGGGCACGAACGACGACAGAGGGCTCGGGAAGCCGCCGTGGATGAGACGTCGGTAGCGGAAGGGCTGTTTGTGCTGTCGGATACTTCGATGCCAGCACAGGCCGCTGCAAATTGAGGGCATCCCGTGAATTTCTTGCCTGCAAGATAAGGTACCTTGCCTCAGGGGGGTACTTCGCAGTTCCTAAGTACGAGTAGGCCTACACTCACCGAGTCGAAGTTGCCTCGTCTGCATCAAGTCAACGATTGTACCTGCCCAAAGTACGGAGTACTCGTACTTGTACTTTAAATACACGCCCAGGATCAGGGCAGTGTCACCAGCCGCTGCCAGCCCGTAACCTCAGCATTAACTTGAACATCTCCAAGCTTCGACCCTAAGCCGAGGTTTGACCCCGACCTCCACACAAGCGAGAGACTACTCGTACGAGTAGACGCCGACAAACGAAAACAACAGGCCAAAAGCCGACTCCAAGCATGACATCGGATCCCTGGAGCACGACGGCGGCGAGCAGTGCAAACGACGGGACGCACTGCACGTATCAATATCCCCAGCTGCGCAATGCCGGCCCAAGCCAACAGTGCGGAGTTGCGTCCCCGCCGAGAACGGCCAAGCGACATCGGGACGGAAGGGTGGACCGCGAACCGCAAGACCCCGGTTCGGCGTCGCGAATTTACAAGCTCCAGGTCCGGCTCGGCGATACGACTTCTGCCGGTTTGCCACGGACGACAGGCTGTTGGGTCTACGTAGTACATGTGTCTTGTAAGTACGCACCTCAGTGAACGTTAAATAGGACCTCCGTCGATCGCAGTAGTACTATCAACCGACGAGAACAGAGCGTCGAAAAGGCGTCTCTGCCAGGTACGATTACAAGCCCTTGCTCGTACACGAGTCGAGAGCCAGTCGAGCCTTCACCCCACTTTGATGTTGTGCGACCGCAATCATGCGGCGGGGCGACTCTGGCGATCACGATGATACGTTCGAGCGTCGAATTTCAGGCAGGGCGCTAAGAACATGGAGGGTGGCATTGGGACCTGGTTGATTGATTGCTCGACCCGCGTGGTCACGCTCTGGCTGTGCTACTCTTACGCTGGGCAGGTTTCAACAAACGGACGACTGGTTGCAGCTGGCAACGGAGAGGCGCAAGGAGAAGCCTGCCAACAATGCCTATTCAGGTTGGCACGTCTAACAAGGCTGCAAACTGCTCAACAAAGGGCTTTGCTCCTTTCCAATGCTGGGGACCCAAGTTCCCACCGGACCAACCAAAAGGATAGCTCGTTGAGCCAGAAATCGTCAGGACTGGCGCGCCATGATTGCTACTGGCAGAAGCATTGAAAGGAAGATGCGGCAGAGGCGCTTTCACGCTGACATGCGGTTGGACAGCTAAGAGGGGATTCTGATAGACAGTGAGTAAGTACGGACTACGGATACGGGCATTGCCAATCCGCCTTCTCGTCACTGATTGCAAAGGGCGAACAAAAGCTAACTGGCGACTTGCCAAGGCGACCCTGGGCGGCTTCGTTGACGATTGGATCCACAAGCCGGCCTCAAGGACCCACGAGTCGGATGGCCACTAGCAATTACGAGTATACGCTGCGCATCGGCGATACGACCACCGCTGTGGCGCTGTGCCATTGTAGGGGTGGTTTGGCAGTTCTGATAGCGATCACAAGGCCCTCATCAATGCGCCCAAACAGCTGAGAGCGGCCGCGGCGGCCTGTCATGTGCTTGCTTTGGTGGAGAAGTGAACCAAACAGGTTGCCAGCAGAAGCAGCCATGCCGCTCAGGCCGCACCTGCACGACAAGCAAGGGATGAAAGGTGGAAGATGGAGAGGCTGGCACTTAATAGCCCGTACCATCCACGGCCGTCATTCTTGGGTTGGCTCCCAAGGGAGATTCCGACTTGTCTCGCCCGAATGAGGGGTGTCTTGGACAAGCACGCTCCGTCGAGGCGCATCAATCAACTTGAGAAACGGCCACGATCAGCCTCCTCCCACCCGCCAGACAGACAAAGAAGACGCCTTCGGCGCTAAAACGGTAAGAGTCACATGGACTGTGGCAGCGATGTAGGTGGGCTTGGCTCTGGTTAGCCAGCAACCGAGTGGGTTGTTGTCAGTGTGGCGCCGTGAATCATCGCCGCCTCGAACGCTCCAAGCGGTGGCGGCCGGAAGCAGTGCAACTGCAGCTTGCCGGCTCTGATGAACATGTACGGCGGTGCATCCATCGTGGATGGATCCGAGGGCAGAAAAGGCGAGAGGCCAGAGGGCGGGGAGGTGCTCATTTATGAGGATTATTGCGACTTTTCGCGGGAAGCGTCATGAGACGCCTTTGGCGAGCCATCCGTCCCTGGTAGCGCCGGAAGCCTGCCAATGTCGGTACTTGGGTGGCAGAAGAAATCAGCCCAGTTGGCCGCTGCATTGGCGCGATACTGCACATGCACGAACGGGCGTGGGCTTGCCGGTCACGCCAGCACCCTCAGAGCTTGTGTGGGACCACCGCCACCACCATCTCGTGTTGGAGGGTGCAGGTATGACGCTCCCGCTGCACCAAGACCCGTGACGCAGTGGGGAAACGTCAAAGCCAAGCATGGCTGAGGCCGTCTCGACGATATGCTCGCGCGGCCATCAAGGCGCAGCGGCTGCCGTGGCACGATGCTCCGTGCCGCCGCCTTCATCTACGGGTATGCAGCCAGCCTGTGCGTGTTGTTGACCTCACACAGACGGCAGATGAGATGCCCCTTGACCGTTTCTTGTTGTACGGACTACTCCTCCCTTGTTTGCTATCCTAATTCAACTTAAATGGGCGATCCACCGGCAAGCGCCGGGTTGAAATTCGATGGGCCACTTTCTGCATTGTTGCCGGGACCGCAAGCCGGGGTCCCCTGCGCCCACTGGAACCTACGTCGGGGTTCGCCGGTCGAGGGGACAATATTATGGCCACAGCCTCTGGACGTCATGTACGAGTACGACGGAGCATGCGTTCGCTGCTGGCGTCGGTCGGTCGCTGTCGTTGCGGGAAGCGCAGGGAGATGGTGGCTGTAGATCTGGGAGAGCTTCGAGTACTCGGATTGGCTCCATCTCGTTGTAGGAGCTACCAGCAGTCCGTATGGAGGATTATTTCGAGAGTCGTCGTCGCCCTGGCGCCCGTTGTGTTTCAAACGAAGGGGGTGTGGTGCGGTTTATGCGGCGGACCAGAGCCTCTTCAACCCAACCCAGCCCAACGCGTGTGCTGTGATCTGACGGACGGGTTTCAGCGGCCGAGCAGATGGGACCCGGACGCAGTTGGTGGTGACGGCATTGGCGGTGAGGCATTGGTAGTGAGGCATGCGTGTATCAGGCATATGAGGTGCTCAGAAGAAGGCAAAGGCTCAACGTCAACTGTGCCATCACGGTCACGATGCTCGAGCATTTTTGTCAGTGGGCTAGCGCAGGGCGGTCGTCTGCAATTTCGTCCCACTTCGCTTAACCGCACGGGCCATGCATGGGACCCTGACAGGCTAGACTCACCTTCAGGTCTCAGGGCTGTCCGAGATACCGTTGCTTGGCATTGCAGCCCGCCGTTGGCATGAAGTACTCAGCCCGCTCCAACGCCGGCAGCGCGCCCTGGAGACATCCGGTTGATTCGGTGGGAGGGCCTGGAAGACCCTGTCGGAGAGGCAGGGAAAGGGGGGGGGG
>JALHCA010000229.1:0-47639 GCA_024340505.1 Tolypocladium nubicola
TCGCGGCTCATAATCATCATGAACCTGCATTCCGCAATCACAGTGAGCACGCATCTGCGAGATGGGAGTGGATTATTACTATATACGAAGCACTGCGCACTCAGTCTCCCCTCATCTAAAAACGAGCGGCCACCCAGCCTCCCCCCACCGCTATGCATCCAGCATCCATGCACAAATGAGAAACCGAACAAAAAGCTTCAGGCGAGCCGCGAGGGCCGCGAAAGGAGTCAATACAGCGCATCTTGAACAAGCAAACGCAACCGCTCCGTGTGCCAGGTACCAATCTGAGGCATCGTCGTGACTGGAGAGAATGTGTCCTGCGTGTGCGTATGTGTGCATGCCGCGGACAGCAGCGTCGAATCGAAGCGAAGTGGTAAAAACAGAAGCAGCCAATCCAAAGGGGGGGTATCTTTCTAGGTAAAGGTGGTTTTTCGCAGTCTGGTTGAATTATAAGAATGCAAAGACAGGCAGAAGCATTGCCGAGTATGTGATCGACCGTGCTTGCAACAGGAACATTTTTCTTCTCTTCAGACAAGGACAAGAACAAAAACAGAAACAAATGAAAGGGTTGTATAAAATCCCCGAAACCCGGCTCGCCCGTCGTTTGATGCCTTCCTTTCTTGCGCGTCATAAGCTGGCTCAATCCTCTTCAAAAAAGTCATGATCATCAAAGTCGCCGGGCTGGGCGTCGGAGTCGTAACCGCTCTGGCGCATCATAGGCGGCGTCACGGGTTGTTCCCTGCGCTCTTGAAGGCGCGGCGGGGTTTCTTGGGTCGGGGGTACCCGGTCCGAACGACGGGAGGCCGTAGACTCCCCTCGAGTCCGGGTTGGCGCGCTGCTTTGGGACGTGAAGCGACGTCCGGTGCTGGCAAAGGCCGTCGGCTGCGGTCTGTGGTCCACGGGCGGCGTCTGGCGGAGACCAGACGCAGGCGGCGTTAGAAGACCGCCGAGCAAACTGCTCTGAGGGTTTGGCTCACCCCTGCGCTTAGAAGGCGTGGCGTTGCTCCCAGCAGGCGAGTTCAAGACCCCAGAGATGTTGCGGAATGAGGGTTGGCTCGACTTGCGCCAGTTGCCCCAGGCCGCCGCAATAGGGCCAATTGTCTGGGCGACACGGGGCGTTGCGGCCTGGATGCTCTGCGCAAGGTTGGGCAGGTTAATGGCAGAGCCGCCGTTCATGGCCCTCTCGCGCTCCTGCTCCTCCATCTGGAGATTTGCCTTGAGACGGATCGCAGCATCCTTCACTGCCTCGCGGTTGTAGTTGTTATCGGAAAGGGCCGTGATGATGTCTTGAACATCTCCATGTCTCACAGCAAGCAGCTCGCGCAGCCAGCTGATCTCGTCGTCACGCTTCGAAATCTTGGAAGCCGCATCTGGATCAGACTTGGCGACAACTAGTTCGAGCTCCTCGATTCTCTGCTCACGTGCCTGGAGCTGCTCCTGAAGGACCATGATGGATTCCCGAAGCGCCTGAGGTGAGATCTTCTCGGGCAAGTCGACCGTCCGAGGTGCAGACGTGGCCTGGGAGACACCGGCAGCGGCAGCCGGGCCAGGCTCGACTCCGGCAGACTTGGCAGCTTGCGCTGCTGCGGCTGCGGCTTCCTTTGCAATCTCCAGCTTGTCCTCGAGGTGCACAATGCGATCCTGCAGATGCTCAATCTTGGAGGAAGAGAGGCTGAGGCGCTGAAGGAGCTGCTGCTCAGATCTCTGGGCGTCCTCGGTGACGTTGTTGACCTGGCGCTCGTAGCGAGTCTGCATATCCTCCAGCTCGTTCTGGTGCTTGCGCTTGATGTCTTCAATCTCCGCCGGCTTGCTGGTCTGAGCATCCTCGAGAAGCATTTCGCTCTGAGCTTTGGCGGTGTCTGCCTCGAGCTTGATGTTGTCCAGCTCAGTGCGCAGTTTGGAATTTTGCTCTTCAAGCTCTTCTCGAATGATATTGACCTGGTTGTTGGCTGCGTCGATCTCCGTCTGCAGAGCCATGCGGGTCCGCTTAACCTCGCTGGCACCGGACTCTCTGGCCTCCTCAAACTCGCGCTGGTAGCGAGAGGCCGCCTGCTGCAGCGTATGGTTTTCGGTGCGCATCTCAGCCAAATGGCCCTCGAGGCGCTTGCATTCGTTGACCGCGCGCATGCCGGCTCTTTCATTGTCTTGAAGGCGCTCCATCTCGACCTCCAGACGCTCGCGGGTCTTCGCTTCAGCCTGTAGTCTGGCGTCAAGGACTTCTTGTCTCGCAAACAAAGCCTGCTCCTTCTTGATGCGCCGGGCATTCTCCTCGGCGATTTCGCGGGCAGCCCTACCCATGTCATCCTGCAGCGACATGAACTTGGAGCGCCATGCCTCACGCAGTCGCTCGTTCTCCTCAAGCTGCGAGGCCAGAGTGTTAAGCGACTTCTGCATGTGCTTGTTCTCCTCCAACACGTGGGAAAGCTCGCCAGCCCTGCGGCGAGCAACGTCATCTGCTCGCTCAGCTTCGGCTCGCCAGTGGTTGTTGTCTTGGCGCACGTTTCGGAGGTCCGCCTCGAGAGTGTTCACCTTGTTGGTCATCTCGCTCTGGGACTGCGTGGAGTTGGTCTGGGCAGCCTCGAGAAGCGTCATCCGCATGGCAGTCTTGCCACTGGCCTGCTCGAGGGTCTTTACCCGATGGTCCCTCTCTTCAAGCACCTCGCGGAGACGACTCTCCTCTTCAGACGAGATCCGGAGTAGTCGTTGCACTTCGGAGAGCCTATCTTCCGCGGCACGCCGGCTCAGGACTTCCTCCTCGTTCTTGCCCTCTTGGTGTCTCAAGCGCTCCTCCAGGTCTGTCACGCGCTGGTCAAAGACGCTTCGGTTGATGATCTCAACCTCGACGCGAGTCTCAGCAGCTTGGAGCTTGCGATTCAGCTCAGCCGCGGCGTCTTCGGCGGCTCTGCGCTCTGCGACTTCCTTCTCTACCTTGATTTGCTCCAAGTACAACCGCTGGTCAACATCCGAGATTTTTACCTGCAGCTGCTCCATCTTGCTCTGGAGCTCCTCATTGTGCGCAGTAGCTAGGAGATCTCGGCTTTCGGCTTCTTGTTTAGCCACATCGATTTGTTCCTCGTCGCGTGCTTTGACTGTAGCAGCGAGATGTGTCTTCATCTCTTCGAGGGCCTTCAGTACGGCAGACTGCTCATAAGAAGCCGCGTCTCCTCCCATGGCGAGGACAGCGGGCTGGTTTCTATCCTGGGCAGCAAGAGCTTCCATCACGGCGATCCGGATGTGATCCATTCTGCGGTCTCTGCGTGGACTCATAGAACGACGAAGGACAGGCTCCTCATCCTCATCGTCAGCGTCGCTCTCCTGGAATTCTCCGGAAAGGCTGCGCCTATCACGGCGAGTAGAAGAAGGAGTGCGGCGTGTCTTGGATGACAAGGCATGCTGGATCGAGAAGAGAGCCTTCTCTAGGGGGTCAAGCCTAGATGCCAGCAGGTTGCCCACCACTTCGTTGACACGTCCGTCAAAGAACTGGGCCCTGCTTTCAAGCTTGTCGTGCTCATCCTCAGGGAAGGCGGCTTCCCAATCGCTAGCAACCTCGCTCTCGACTTCAGGCGAACGCGCGCTCAAAGGCGGGTCGACGAAAGGGTCTTCCAACTTGGCGTTGAGCATTGGAGGAACGTCTGGGAGGGCATGATATTGGCGAGGGGTGAGGCTTGTTCCTTCTCTGGCAAACTGATCTGTCGGAAGCTGGAGGTCATCCACAGGCGCACCAGCCTCAGCTGCACCTAGCTGTTCCCATTTCGATGCTTCGTTGGACTTGTTGACTCCCATGGAGGGGTTATTCTCCAGCTGTTGCATGACGGCATCGATTTCCTCGAACGTCGGCTCACGGTCAAAGCCAATGTCAATGAGTTTCTCGTCAGCAGCGGCAGCTTCTTGCTCGACGGCGGTCTCTTGCTCGACAGATTCGATTATATCCCCCGCAGCAGGCTCGACAGGAGCAGGATCCTGCGCCGGGATAGGCGGTGGTTCGTCTGCGAAACGAGAGCCAGCCAGCCCCTTAGGCTTCGGCGGTGGCGAAGCGAAACGAGACGCGCCTAGGCCCTTTGGAACAAGTTTGAGCCTGGCACCCTGGGGAGTAGGTTCACGAGGTGCGGGTTTGGCTGCAAAAGACTCGTCGGCCGACTCCGCGTCGGCCGGTGCTTCCTCAGCTTGCCCAGCACCACCAGGGATAAACGGCCAGGCAGTGGCAGACAGCGACTTCTTATGATGAGCCTTCGAAAAGCTATCATCGCCGAAGATTCGCGACTCGCTGAAGTTCTGTGCATCAAATTTGGTCTCGAACTCGAACGGAGTCCAGTTGTTGGCGTTCTCGCCCGTCGGCGAGGTTTCAGAAGCCGCGGTGGTCGTTGCCATTGTGTCCACCTGGTCGGACGTGACGATTGACGATAGCGACGTGTCAACGGGTAGTGCATTGTCTCCTTCGAGTGCAGAAACGTCCGCGCTGCTTCCTTCCTGGGCGTCGGGAGTGGGAGCGCCCACGACATTATCCTCTGGCATGTCGGCGAAGAGTGGCATGTCGTCGCCGTCAGGGGCAACACTCCTCTGGCGCTTGACTCTGAATTCATCAGCCACGCGGCCGTCTGGGTCGTCGTGGGTCTCATCGGCAATCGTAGATGCGTTGATAGATCTGGCAGACGATACGCTAGACGGTCTGACAATCGGGATAGCCTTCGACTTCTTGGCGGGCTTGACTATGTCACTCGCCTTAATGTCGATGTTGCCGAAGATGGAGTTTCGATTGCTAGGACCTTCACTGCCTGACCCTATTGGGCTAGTGACTGAGCCATTCAACGACTGGAAAGGAGTGAACGAGGGTGCATCTGGTCTGAACTTGGGTCCAGACGTAGAGAAGCTAAAGTCGCTGCGCCCTGGAGAAAAGGACGGGGCAGTTGCGTGGAACTTTGCCGAATTGCTAAATTGAGAGGCGGAGTGGCCAGACGGCGAGTCCACGGCGTTACTGGCCTGGAATACTACAGGCTGGATGTTGCCAGAGAAGTTGAATAGGCTGGGAGCGAACGAGTTCGCAGGGTTGAACTTGAACTCGGGCGCCTGGACATTCAGCTTGGACAGCGAGAGCTTGCTGCCATGGCTCGAACGACGGGTGCTGCTGGTGGCAGAGGCAGTGTCGTGCCAAGGATTGCTGGCCGACGATGTCGTCTTTTGATGCTGCCCGAGGGCTACGGCGAAGTCGAAGTTTTGGATAGGGGTGCCTAGGTCGCTAGGGTTGGTTTCGATTTCGTGCGATTCATCGCCCTTTTGAGCCTCTGGGATTTCGCTCAACGCGTCTAGCTTGTTGAGGCCACCCTCAGCAGCCCCCTCCTGCGTCTCACCATGATCTCTAAAGAAGGTCTGGGACAGAGAATGGCCACGGCTGTGGGGCCGCGGGTGATGCAGAACAAGAGGCTTGCCCGGTTCGTTTGCAAAGCGTTCGGCAACAGCAAGGTTAGCAGATGCATTGCGGTCATGCATCGGAGCGAATGGCTTGGTATTGGCCGCAGGAATCTCAGCCTGGGCCTGAGGGTTGTAATCATCGTGTTCAAGCTGGTTGCGGAGTTGCTCTTCCAGGTGATACTCCGCGTCGTCAATCTCGGCCTGAAGACTATCGGGATTTTGTTTTGAGGGTTCTGGAGTTTTGGACGGGCTTTTGCTGAAAGCCTCATCCTCCTCACGCACTTCCTGTAGGCGCGGCGAGGCCCTGGACGCCATCTGCTGTGGCATGTATTGCAACGATTGATGTCTTTGATGCATGTTCAACGCAGGACTGCCAACCTGCTGGTGCCCATCCATTCCATACGGCGACTGAGGAGAGAGCATGCCGTTCAGATTGCCTAGCGAAGGCGAGTCGTTCCGATTCGAGCCATGCAAAACACCAGCTTGGTTTGGCCACCCCTGAGGTGACTGTTGTGAGAGTTGGAAGGGTGACGAGCCCATCGGCAGCGAGATGGACTGGCGAGGGTTAAATTTTCCAGGGACTCCGCCAAAGGGCCCTGGAGACGCCCCGGAGGACAACCCAGGGCTCTGGGCACCGGGTAGAAACTGTCCGGGGAACGGAAATCCTGGAATGCCGTGGTTGCTGGACGCGGATGAGGTTGGAATCGGGGGGGAGAAGGGGAGCGAGGGGCACTGCGCCGATGGCTGTCGCGAGGGGTTTGTCGTCGGCGGTGATATCGACGGCTCCTCCAGCGGCTCTTCCTCCGCAAATGAGACACCCAAAGCTCGGAGCTTAGCTTCTTGCAGCTCATTAACATAGTCTCTCCAAGCTGAAGTAAAGTAGTGTCAGTTTCAAGTACGTCCGAGCCTATGTGGCAGAAACTCACCATTCAGATCCGGCAGGGTCACCTTGAACCTCCGCTCAGACCGTTCTCGGGTCATGTCTTCGGCAGACGGCCAGCCTTGACGGCTCTGCGAGTCTTCCGTGCCTGGTGGCTGATAGCTATCAACCAGAAGGTCGAAGCCATCAACGCTGTATCCCAACTCCTTCCAAGAGGCAAACATTCGATCAGTCTCTTCTTGGCGGAGGGGCATAGAACCATTTCCAGGGAGTCCGCGTTGATCATCACGCGGCACCAAAATCATGATATTCTTGCCCCTCCACGGCACCTTTTTCTTGATCCGCGGAGTCATTGCAGGCTCCTTGGGCAAAGGCTTCTGCGTTTCCTTTGTCGGGGTCGTAGGGGGTTTGGCCTGCCCATTTGCACTTTCCATCGCCTTGTCGTCCGACGTTTCGATGGAGAGAGCAGCATCCTGCTTCTCATCTGCCTGGGACGAGTTGGACACGGAGCCCGGTGCGGTCGCTGGAGTTTCGGTCGCAGCCATTTTGAAGGTCTCGCCTGGCTTCAGGCTGATTGAGTCCCCTGGCTTTAAGGTCTCGATGCTGGATCGCGCGCGAGTATGGCGGGATTGCCTTGTCGACGATGGCTTGGCCTCGCGGGCAGCTTTCGGAGTGCGAATATCGCTGTCGTCCAACCACCCTAACCCAGAGCCGCTCAATGAAGAGTGCTCGCTGTCGCTTCCCTCACTGAACCAATGCTTCGGCTCAGCGTTGGCGATACCCGTCGTGTGGGTACGGATCCAATCCTCCGTCAATCCCCTGTTCTGCCGCCTGACCCTATTCGCAAGAACGGCAGCCGCGGCACTTACAGAAGACTGCGGCTCGGGCTCGGACGCGTCGAGCTCGGTTTGGCGGCGCAGAAACGGGGTGTCGATGGTCAGGTGATGGATCGGCGAGTCGTCAGAGGCCTCGCTGCTGAAGCTCTGCCGACGAAGGTTGTGGTCAGTCCGGGGGTACGGAGAGCCCCAGCTGGCAGTGCCGAACTCTCCTGTCTCAGAGGGCGGAGTCCTCAGTATCTCTGCAACCCGTCCGGGTAGCCTCGGGGCGGGGAGCGGAGGGAGCGCCGGAGATGATTCGATGTCCTCGTCGCCGCCGGCGGTGGACGCGGTCGACAGCGCAGGTGACGTGGGTGATTGAGATTCAGACGGAGAATCACCACGGCCGTCCTGTGCGGCGCGTGCACCAGGACCAGTAGCCGTCGACAGACTTTGCGGCGACGTGGTTACGAGAGTCTATTCGAGGCGCAACGCAGGGTTAGTTAGTCGATGGCGTCCTTGAAGATCAAGTCCCCTGAATGCACCTCCGAAGCTAGTCTCGCAGGGACGGCGCGGTGCAGTGCAGGGTCCTCACCAAGCGAGATCAGCGCAGACGAGGGACCGGTCGCCTGCAGCTGAGTCTCTCTCCTCGCGTGTCGAGTCCGACGCTTGCTCTATTTCCAAGAGCCGAAACGCTGTGCGTTGGCCGTTCGGATCGTGGTTACGCGACGCGTTTTCCGCTAAATGGGGCACCAGGAAAGGGGGCAGCGGAGAGCCTGCGCGCCAAGTCGTGATGTTGCCTCCGTGTCGAAAAGTCAAAGGAAGGACGGCAAAGGCATCAGAACAGGAACGGCAGAGGGGCGCGGACAAAGACGGAACGATGCGGCCGGACACATCGGATGCACAAGGAAACGCGGCCGGGGGCGGGAGGGGGATGATGGCGAAGATCAATTAATAGTGGCAGGTCGAAGTCGGCGGTGGTGAAGGTAGGCGAATGGGTGCTGGCCAGCAGTAGCGACACCACCAGCACTCTGGCCTCCCTCGTCAGTGGGCCAACTTTTTTCTTCGAGCTTGGGACAGGGACCAGGGACGGCCAGCCAGTGCATCTAATGATGGCCCGCCTCGCAGCACGCCGCACCAACCGGGGCGCAATCTCGCGACAGGGGGCGTTTGATGACGAGTACCTCGGTGACGGCGTCGGACGGCGGCGACTGGTATGACGCACAGCGGGAAGCCGAGGTACCCCTAAACGAAGCGCGAGCGAACCAATCTCTAGCACTTGGCGCGTCTCTGTATTCAATGCCCAGGTTTTATTAGCTGCCCGCCGGCAAGCTTCCCATCCACCGTCCTCAGTCCCGTGCTCGTACAGAGTATTTCGTACGGAGTACTTCGTACGAGCAGCCAAGCCCAGCTGATAAGGTGCCTCGACCGAGGGCCGGCGTCGGCGAGGCGGCATCCCCCAACCTTGTTCCCCAGGCCAGGTCAACTCACCACGCTGCGGAATGCATCGCGACGCAGAGCTAGGGGTCCACGCCGTCAACTCCACAAATCCCGCACTAGCTATTACGCATTGCCCCATGTCCCGCGGCGAGTGAAGAAAGACGGGGTGGCTTTCGCCGGCCCCAGGCACAGCTCGGGCACTAGGTGTCGAGTCCCACGGCTCCCGCGACAAAGGGCTTTCGGTTTGCGCCGTGGCGTCAAGCGCAGAGGATCAAGAACCACCGCGGCAGTTGCATGGCGCCGCGCGACACCTGCAGGTCGAGGAAAAGAGGCCTGCATCATGCATGTATTTTGCTTAGGTATCATGCCATGCCCTGCCTGGCTCCGGTGGCAAGCCGCGCGCACCGTTGACAAATAGTGCCTCTCAGAAGATCCCTTGAACCATCGCAACACCACCCTCTCAGTTGCTACATTCCAGTGGGAATCCAGCGCCCCTTCTCGTATTGTCTCACGCGTCCCGCCTCGTCCGCGTATGGCATGTAAAGAAGAAGGGCTTTACGCAAGGGGGATCAAAATCCCATCCGAGTGCTCCAAACTGTGTAGAGTAAGTCGTCATTGGGGGGGGGCACCTCACTCAGCCTTGAGCCCGAGAACTCGAGCCAAGGATGTTTATGGCTTTCGGGTTATTTATAGTGCCATTTTGCTCCTACGTGAATGCTGTCGCCGAGCTCCGCTGACATCGTCAGTTCCTGGCGGAACGGTCTTGGAACTGAGGACTCGGACAATAGCACAGGGGACAGCAGTACGAAGCATGGCAAGGTGCCAAGTCCAAAACTGCAACGGTGAGGTATATCAATGTCCGTATTATTAAGTAGTCTATTTGAAATATAGCTGTACTCGACAAAGGCTCGCTATGCATGTTTAAAGACAGTTTTGCCAACCTAGTGGCACAAAATGTGACGAGGGAAACCCGTCATCTGGCACTCCCAGTCCCTTCGACTCGGATCCTTCTCCTTGGGAGACTTTTGGCGCTGTTGGTTGGAGGTGCGGTCGACAACGTCTTGATTGTGGTCGGAAATATGGACAACTCGTCTGGTGGGGACACTCCGGGAGGCAATATCAAGTCCGGAACGCCGCGTGGAAAGCATCGGTCAAGGTCGATTCATGGCTTTTTCGCTGCCGTCTTGGGCGGTGTTGTCGATCAGAAGTTGGACGACGCGTTGACGGGCGCCGTCGGCTGGTGGTAGTTCTCCAACGTTGACTGGAAAGGCGTCTGCTGGCTGTGGCCGGCAGAACTGCCCGGCTCAGGCTTTTCCAAGCCCGCCGCGTTCATGTTGTAGTCCATGAGCCCGTCGCTCTCCTCCGAGTTCTTCTTGCGTCCCCAGATTCTCCATGCCACCAGGCCCAACGCGCCGAGCACGATTGCTCCGCCGACACCCACGACGACGCCGATGACAGTGTTGCGAGTCTTAGTCGACATGCCAGAGGTCTCGGTAGATTCATCGGAGCTCAGCCCAGGGGTAGAGGTGGTCGTCGACGTCGAGGTCATGGTGGTCCTGGAGCCGTCGCTGTTGGTGCCGGTGACGACTACGGTCGAGGTCGCAACCACGGGAGTAGGCGTGGACGAGGTCGACCTGGCGCCGCCATCGTTGTTCGTCGGGGTGGCCAGCTGGCTGGGAGAGGTGCGCTGAGCCTGGCTCACGGACGAGCTGGTCTGGGCCAGGGGGGTCGAGGTCGTCTGAGCAGCCGTCCGGGACTGCTGCGCAGAGCTGGTGGTCTCGGCCTGCTTGCTCGACGAGGGGCTCGACGAGGTCGATGTCTCGGCGGCCGTAGAAGAGGACGAGGCGCTGGTTGCAGACGTAGAGGACGAAGAGGTTAGGGTGCTAGAGCTGGATTCGGTGGCGGATTGAGAGGTGCCGGCGAGGTCTCCGAGCTGTCGTCCTGCAATGCCGAGCTTGTCGAGGCCCAGCCACGAAGCCTGGGCTACGTAGAAGACGGAGACGGCCACGACAAGAAGGTGGAGGAGTCGCGAGGAGTACATGGTGACGGATGGTTGTGAAGTTTGACGTGAATGAAAGATGGTTGGACTAATGAGAATAAACAGCCGCGAGACTGCGAAAGTAAAATTTGGTCGTGCGTGTCGGCAGAGTTTGCGGTCGGCGTGGTGCTGGTGGAAGCCCAAAAGCGTGCACGCGTATTCGAAAACAGACACGCAAGCCTCGACTCGGCCGTGTTTGTGTAGAGGGGATCCGCAGCAGGCAAAGCAGCAGAACCGAGGATAGAGCGAGTGGCGGTACGGGGCGAGGGAAGGCTCGATGCCGGCTTGATCTGGAAACGAGGAAGGGAAGAAAAAGATCAGGTTGCGAGAAAGACGACGGAAAGGGAATCGAATGAAGGCTAGGGCTGCTGCCGGGGGGAGGCAGGCATGCGTAGGCAACTGGTAGGTGGTAGTGAAGGGCCAAGGGGGAGTCGGGGAGTCACGAGAGTGAGGCGTGGACGAGGCGGGAGACGTTTTATTATGGAGTCGGTTGCAGGGGTTCTGGAGTCCAAGACAAACAAAGGCACCTGTGGGTGTGAGGCGGGTGACTTCCATCTCGTATTCGGCTCTCAGGGTCTCGCGCTGGCCAACCTCAGGCCGCCGTGGCCTGGACACTGCCACCACCCATTCATGCATCGGCTCATCCCAATCGTGCCCTCTCAACCACCGCCGTGCGGTGCGCGCCTGAACATGCAGAGAACCATTGGTCGGCTTTTGTTGCAGCTGTCCAAACCGCGCGGCACTGGCGCCCGTCGTGGCTGCGACAGGCCATCGCTGCATAGGTAATGTGACGGACGGCAGAAGGGGCTGCTGATGGCATAGGAGATGCCGCTATTGGCCGACACTCGTCGTAGAACGCCGCCCCCACACGAGTCCACCCTTTGCAACAACAGACGGGAAATTGACGTCGTTCGGCACAGTTTTACGTGACGCGCTGGAATAGATTTCCTCCCGATGGAGCAGTCTGCCGTGGACCTCGGGCTCAACAGAAGGTGTCGACGCTCGCCAGTCCAGCAAATCGATTCGATGGCGTTCTAGCGAAGCCGAGCCTCGGGGTGACGGCTGTCAAACGGGGTCTCGTGCGAACCACGTTTTCGAGTACGGCCTGTGTTGACGACGGGACGGGACAATCAAAACGGTCCGCTTTTGCTCGTCAATGCATGCAGCCATCGCCTTCAAGAACCAGAGCAAATACTCGTACAGTATCTGGAGGTTTGTTGAAATTTTGCGGAGCGGCCGGAGCATTGTGATAGGTACCGGTGCCCGACGACGACGAGCGAGCGATTTGACTGAAACCAAATCGCCTTTCTCAATCAAAGCAAGACATCGTATGAGGAGACAATTGTGACGAAGCAGGGGACTTTAAACCCCTCCAGGGCGGCTACTTCTTGCCGCCCTGGACGATTCCCACATATGCGAGCTGCGTCGCACCACATGCCGCCGTCTCAGGAAGCGCGGTAGCGGATGCTGTGCCTATTCTGAGGCGGATGAACCTGAGCCAGTGAAGCCGTTCACGGATGCAAGGTGGGCCTGGGTGCCATTCACGATGCCACAATCCCCACGTAAAGAGCCGGATACAGCAGCCACAAGACGCAGACGCGCGGCACGAGCCGGGCATGGCTGAGACGACGGCTACCGCACAGATTTGCTCCTGACTAGCACGCATCATCCGCTCGCGCCGCAGCTCCCCGTCACCGAGTCGGCGTTGAAGCACGCCGCCCCGTCATCGGCAGCTGCATCCCTCGAACGGCGGTATCTCCTCGAACGGCGAGTCTGTAAGGGGGAATGCAGACCAACCGAGAGGTCAGATTGGAGGAGTGGACAGAATACTCGGCCGTGCTCCTTCTCGATGTTGTGGGCGTGCAGCAGGGACAGTTAATGTTCATCTATCGGGGCTATCGGCCTGTCGAAGACGGCGCATGTGAGCTCCTTTTGGGGAAGTAGGAAAGCACCTTGGGTTACAGTCGCTATCAGATAATCACACTCACACTCACTAGCAAGAAACCATTCAATTCATTACTCATCTATCATCTGGTTTGCTCAATTCACTCAAGAGCGGGTTCTTCCATGTAAACCTCAATCTGTATCGTCATTCTTGAGAATGCCCCCTATTAGCGATTCTGAGCATTCCTCGTTTATCAGGCTCTTGCCTTCGTGCAGTGCCGTGTCTTCAGTGCTGATTCGTCTATTGCCGCTCGCCGTCTGCGCCATTCTCTGAGAATTTTTACGGTCTCGCTCCATGGCTGGCTTGGTCTCCAGTGCTGGACCGATGAAACATTCGAGAAAACGAGCTGGCTCTCTGGTGCATCACTACACTAGGGTTGGGCGTCGTAAAGGACCTTACAACGGCAGCGTTGGGCAGTATTAGTTGAAGCTGGGATTCACTGCTCACTTAGTCGGGTTGTTCGGTGGAAACACGGGGGCAATTCGCCAGAGAAGGGCGTAAATTCCTCTTGGGCTTTTACATGGACTAAACGCCAAAAGCCGACTATTTCTACGACAGAATGGGATTAAGATTAATTGATCCGTCTTGCCATTACTCCGGCTTCTCTTTCTCACCCTGCAGCAGTGTTTGATATCCAGGGGTGTCGCTGAATTTCCACCAAGGGTATTCTGATTTCAGGATCAACCACGAGTAGCTTGATCGATGTTAGTACGTCGACATTGGTAGTAACGACAATATGAAATGACTCACCCTCTTGATAACGTCCTTTGCCTCAGGACTGACAAAAGAAGGAATCGTCATATCTCCCTTCGTGATTCTCCTTTGCGTCATATCAGGCGTCCTCAAATGGTGCCTCCAACCAGGAACTCATACATCAACACCCCAGAGCCCACAAATCAACCTTCTCATCGTAGCATTTCTCATGCCTCTTTGGATCGACCATATCAGGGGGTAGGTAATCCAGCGTACCACACTGGGTGTGCCTGCGACCACCTGGCGCATGGACGCTCCAGCCGAAATCCGACATCTGGATCTCTCCGTAGATGCCAACGAGGATATTATCGGGTTTGATATTCCGGTGGATGATGTGGTTGCGATTGAGGTATTGTAAGGCACCCGCCATTTGTGAAATATATTGCGCTGCTTTCTTCTCTTGGAAACAATTCTCAAATGCTTGTATAGCTCCCTTTGCCAGCGAACTCGAGTATCAAGAATATCCGTTTGCTATCGTGAAAGTGCCCGTAAAGCTGAAGGATATTGGGATGGCGTAGATGAGTCTGGATTCCGATTTCTCGAGCCACCTGTTTCTCTATTCTGCCTTGTTGAATCTCATGTTTGTACAGCACCTTCAAGGCACACACAAGCCGCTCTGTCGCTCTCGTGCGATAGCTGTGTTGTGGTGGTGGTGGTTGCAACCTGCTCTCCGTTATTAACCGTGTTCTGGAAGCCCGTTGCCAGATATGGGTCCGGGTCCGGGCGTAGCAACAGCTCGCGACCTTGCGCGGCGCCAGACACTGCCGCAACCTGAAGTAAACCCCACTGAACTCTGATCTTGCCGACGAAGTTCTTCTCATCCTGTTGACTGGTGTATACCTTGAATATATGATCCGAGAAAATGGGTCGGCTAGACGCGTTGAGAATGGCGCCTGCTTCCGGGTAGGTGCCGAATAGTAGATCATCCCCTTGGTGATGTCTCTTTGCTCTTGTAGCTGGATATGCCTCATCGGGTGCTTGTCTCGACTCTTTGGGAGCCAGCGAAATTGTAGCTCAACAGCAGCCATATCCTCAGGGGGGCGAGAGAGATGGCGTCGCGCCGAGGGAAATTAGCCCGAAGCACCCTTCCGACCACCACATATGCAGTGATTGGCTCAGAGAGAGCATATTCCACGATTTATCAGACGATCCAGGCTCGCCGTATGACTTCCGGAAAATTGACATAGAGCTCCATGTCTACTCGTTCTCCTCGTGGAGGATTAGTGGCGCCGGTAGTGCGAGAATCCTCCCAGTTTCCCAAGAGCTAGCATCGGTTCCAGGCGAAGGGAACAATATGGCAGATGGCTGGGTGATCAGTGCCCGCCAAAATGCATAGATTCTCATCCGGCCACCGAAATTTCTCGGCTTCGGCTTTATTGCCAGGAAAAAGGCCTTCGGAATAAGGGGAGGTCTCAACATCGTCATCGTCGCGTTGAGATCGCTTCCGGCTACTCCGTTTCTTCTCCAACAAACACGAAGACGGCTGTTGAAAATGACTTGTCTGAGATTGAACATGGCTTGTCTGAGAAGAGGTCGAAGTAGCAGCCATCTGGAGACTATATTCAATGCAGTCAATTGCCAGCCTGGGCCGCATGAGCTAATGGTGGAACCACGTATAGTGGAACACGAGAGGGTCGACTTCGTCTAGCAATCGCATAGCACCATGGCTTTGCCGATGTCTTTGTTAGAGTCGCATTCTGCAAATTCTCGTAATCTTGATCTCTGGACAGAAGTAATCAGAATAGCAGAGAACTGCACGGCGCTGAATCTCCATATTGCCCGACGAGTCTGAGCCTTCAACGCTTGGATTTTCTCGGCCATGTCAAGACGCTGGTCGTATTCATCCGCAGGCACGAGGTCTGCTGACACTTGGTACTCGGTTCTGGCCATGCTTCTCGAGAATGCTGAGTTATGTGGCTGTTTGCACGAAGTCCGAATCACAGTAGTCGGCGATGGTTGACTGGGATTACAGGGTCTTGCCCTGGGCGATAAAAGTGTGTGTTGGAGTGAGGCTGTAGAGGACAACGCCAGCAAGAGTGGATCAGCAGGGGAGATGAAGGAAGAAGTAGAAAGTGGCATCAAAGGGTATTACGTCGAGGGCTATTATTAACAAGACGGAAAATCCCCTATCTACATAGGTATCCTATATCCTTTAGTACCTCGGTACGTATATTTCTGGTTGTTTAATGTAGTTTAAGGTATGATAGCGTTAACGCTACTTGGAAGTATATAAACTACGTAGTACTCCGTACGAGTATTTATTAATCATATACGCCCAATACTCCGAATACTTGGACGGTCCTACCACTCGTAGTATACGCGTACGAGTACTGGTAGCTGATCAGGAACAGGTCCCCCACAACCCCAGGTCACGTGCCCACTACCCCAGCAAGCCCAGGGCGACCTACGACAGTCTAGCACTTGTGCCAGCAAAGCCAATGTTGTGGTACCGTGGCGCCTCATTGGACATGACCCTGTAAGTGACCTGCTCCTTTAGCAAGGGCAATGTTGGCCAGCCAAGGGCAACAGGACGGACACGTTGCTCTGGACACAGACCAGGACCAGACCTGCACGAGTTGGCCAAGACGACCCGGCAGCTTGAACAGTGCTCGGCCCGTCTCGAGTCTGGCGAGCGGGCCGCCCGTCGGACAGGACGCGGAGAGCATCAACTGACGCTGGGGCGCACTGCAGCATCTCGCGCATGATGCCCTGGGTGCAACGCCGAGCGAGCGCCTCGCCTGCGCTTTTGCTTTGTACTCGGTGCCACCCGACCTGCTAAGATGATCTGCAGGCTCGCGGTGCAACGCCTCCAATGAAAAGGCCCTGAACGCGGTCACGACGCACCCCACACCCTGACGCGCCAACCCAACGCGGCAGATGCTGTAGGGCGATACAACTTCACGCATACGCGCCCTTCCCATTGGCCGTCGACGGATCCGATACTGAGCTTCCCGTGGCCATCGGCTAATACCTCCTTCATGAATCATCATATGGGCTTCCCTATATTGGGTTTCATCGAGCGGCCTCGCTGCGCATGCGACCCGAGACCCTATCTCTCCGCCGCGTCTCAGGGGGTCACAAGGGCCGTCTAGGGCCCCGTTGCTGGTGTATAAAAGGGGCCTCTTCTCACAATGTGACGAGGAGAGGGCCGTGGGGCCAGTCGGCAGACGCACTGCTCCACGGGAATGCACCCTAGCCAAGATGAAGCTGTCTGCGGCACTCTACACGGCCCTCGCGCTGCCAGCCTGCGGCGCCCTCAGTCTCACGGGCTACGGCGGCCGGCCGTTCAACATCATCCGCGAGCCGGAGAAGCGGGCGCCTCTCCAGGACATCGTCACCTGGGATGAGCACTCCCTGTTCATCCGCGGTGAGCGCGCCATGATGTTCTCGGGCGAGGTCCACCCGTTCCGCCTCCCCGTGCCGTCCCTCTACCTGGACCTGTTCCAGAAGATCAGGGCCATGGGCTTCAACATGGTGTCCTTCTACGTCGACTGGGCGCTGCTCGAGGGGAAGCCCGGCGAGTACCGCGCCGACGGCGTCTTTGCCCTGGAGCCCTTCCTCGCGGCTGCCAAGGAGGCGGGCATCTTCCTCCTCGCCCGGCCGGGGCCGTACATCAACGCCGAAGTGTCTGGCGGCGGCTTCCCGGGCTGGATGCAGAGGATGCAGGGCGTCCTGAGGACGGACAAGGGTGACTTCCTGGGCAAGACGGACAAGTCAGCCGATCCCCGATGCTGGCACGGCTGGATGCACGCCGCTGACACCGGGCAGCTACATGGCTCATGTTTGCGCCACCATTGCAAAGCATCAGATCACAGAGGGCGGGGCCGTCGTCCTGTTCCAGCCGGAGAACGAGTACAGCTACGGCCACGACATCCCGTTCCCCAATGGCAAGTACATGCAGTACGTGATTGACCAGGCTCGGCGTGCGGGCATCGTGGTCCCCATGATCAACAACGACGTCGGCCCTGGCGGCAACTACGCGCCCGGCAGCGGCGTGGGTCAAATGGACATTTATGTGAGTCTGACCTCTGTTGTGAAGATGGAGAGTGGATGCTGACCCTTTCAGGGACACGACAGTTATCCCCTCGGATTTGACTGTGTAAGTGCCGAGATCGGTAAAACTCGGCCTCGTTCTAACCACGAGACAGGCAAACCCTTACACATGGCCGCCAGGCAAGTTGCCCACGGACTTTCACCAGCGGCATATCAAGCAGAGCCCCAAAACCCCATACTCCATCATCGAGGTAAGCCACGCGGGTGCCTCGGCTTACGTCTAGTTTGGTCTGACCTTCCGCAGTTTCAGGGCGGCTCCTTTGATCCGTGGGGCGGGTATGGTCTCGAACAGTGTTCCGTCCTCGTTAACCACGAGTTTGCGCGCGTCTTCAACAAGAACAGCATAGCCGCTGGCGTGACGATCTTCAGCCTGTACATGGTAAGAGCCGACCGCCAGCGTAGCGAACAGGGCACAGAGCTGAAGTTGCATAGATCTTCGGCGGTACCAACTGGGGCAATCTGGGACACCCGGGCGGCTACACTTCATACGACTATGGCGCTGTAAGCATGCCTTCAAGGTGAACGGCGGGGCAACAGTGCTGACAATACGCAGTGCATCAGAGAGAACAGAGTCGTCGACCGCGAAAAGTACTCGGAAGTCAAGCTCGAGGGCGAGTTCTTCAAGGTGTCGCCCGGCTACCTCGTCGCCACGCCCGGGCCCCTGAGCACCACCGCCTACAGCGACAACGCGGACATCGCCGTCACGCCCCTCCTCGGCAACGGCACGGGCAGCTTCTTCGTCGCGCGCCACACCGACTACGCGAGCACCGCGTCGACCTCGTACAAGCTCAAGCTGCCCACGTCGGCCGGCGCCGTCACGCTCCCCCAGACCGGCGGCTCGCTGTCCCTGCGCGGCCGCGACTCCAAGGTCCACGTCGTGGACTACCCGGTTGGCGACTTCGCGCTGCTCTACTCGACGGCCGAGATCTTCACGTGGAAGAAGTTCGGCGACGGGACCGTGCTGGTCATGTACGGCGGGCCGGGCGAGACGCACGAGTTTGCCGTCAAGGGCGACGGCCACGCCTCGCGCGTCGAGGGGGATGGCTTCACGATGACGAGGATGAAGAACTACTCGGCCGCGGTTGTCCGGTGGAAGACGTCCCCCAAGAGGCAGGTCGTTCAGATTGGCGACCTCGCCGTCTACATGCTTGGTGAGTGATGGTCCCCTACCCCCTGGGTTTCTGATCCACGCTGACGCGCGGGAATAGACCGCAACTCGGCGTACAACTACTGGGTCCCCGTGCTGCCCAAGGACGGCAGCGCCTACGGCAGCTCCATCATGAACCCCGCGGCCGTCATCGTCAACGGCGGCTACCTCATCCGCTCCGCCGCCGTCAACGGCTCCTCGCTCCTCCTGCAGGCCGACTTCAACGCCACCACGACCCTCGAGGTCATCGGCGCGCCCGAGGGCGTCTCCCGGCTCAAGGTCAACGGCCGGACGGTCCCGCACACCACGTCCAGGCTCGGCAACCTGGTCGCCCAGCCCGACATCCAGATCCCCCGCGTCGCCGTCCCGGACCTCTCCAAGCTCGAGTGGCACCAGGTGGACTCGCTGCCCGAGCTGCGGCCCGACTACGACGACGCCGCCTGGCCCGTCGCCGACCACAAGACGACCAACAACACCGCCGCGCCGCTCAAGACGCCCGTCTCGCTGTACGGCGCCGACTACGGCTTCAACACGGGCGCGCTCGTCTTCCGGGGCCACTTCACCGCCGGCGGCGCCGAGACGCAGCTGCGCCTCTGGACAAAGGGCGGCAGCGCCTACGCCAGCTCCGCGTGGCTCGACGGCGCGTTCCTCGGGTCCTTTGGCAACAGCCCCTCGGCCAGTGACGACAACACGGCGACGTACCGGCTCCCCGAGCCCCTGACGCGCGGCGCGAAGCACGTCCTCACCGTCGTCGTCGACAGCACCGGCCTCAACGAGAACTTCAACTCGGGCTACGACGACATGAAGTCCCCGCGCGGCATCCTCGACTACGCGCTGCTCTCCGCCAGCGGCGACGACGCCAAGACGCCCATCTCGCCCTGGAAGCTGACGGGCAACCTCGGCGGCGAGAGCTACGCCGACAAGTTCCGCGGCCCGCTGAACGAGGGCGGCCACTTCTTCGAGCGCCAGGGCTACCACCTCCCCTCGCCGCCCACCGCCAGCTTCTCCCGCGGCAGCCCCTTTGAGGGCACCGACCGCGCCGGCATCACCTTCTACGCCGCCAAGATGCGCCTCGACTACAGCGACGAGTACGACATCCCCCTGTCCTTTGTCTTCGACAAGGGCGGCGCCGACTTCCGCGCCACGCTCTTCGTCAACGGCTTCCAGTACGGCAAGTACATCAGCAACATCGGCCCGCAGACCGACTTCCCCGTGCCCGAGGGCATCCTCAACTATCGCGGCGACAACTGGGTCGGCGTCGCCGTTTGGGCGCTCGACAAGGGCGGCGCAAAGGTGTCGGGGCTGAAGCTCAAGGCTGGCACGGCGGTGTTGACCGGTCGCGAGAAGGTTTCGTTTATTCGCAGCCCAGGGTACGGTGCGCGCCGCAACGCATACTAATGGGATATGATGAACTGGCGTGTGTTTTGATGTTTTTTCAATATAATTATCGATGCCTTGAACCGGGCGCTCCGTTACGTGACATGTACGCCGGTTGTCATGATGTCGTTCAAGTGACCCGTCTAGATTATGATACAGTCGCCTTCGCCAGACGGCATTATAGTTCCAGGGGTATATTCCTCCAACCTCGACAACACAAAAAAAGCAAAGCAAACAAGACAGCCAAAGACATAGAAAAAGGATCTCAGATCAAATATGTACAAATTGTAAATCTCATATGATGCAGGTGAAATCAAGGACGCCGTGGCCGCGGCTATGCTCGTCAGAAGGGACTGAGAATGGAAGAGAAGCGGCGGTGCATAAAGTGTCAAGTATTGGTCGGCGGCATGACTTGGGTGCTGTTGCGGTGGGTATAAGTGACATCAGAACGCCGTGTATGTGTAGTACTGCGTGTTCACGGAAGGAGATATGTGTGCCACCGATGATCCGTACATCTAGTCCAAGGAACTGTGTTTTACAAGCATCCTATCCCCATATCGGCGCGTTCTTGTAGGCTGGCGAGTTGTAGCTGTGGAGGATACGGTACTGTTGGCCCTGGCCATCGCTGTGTGGGCGAAAGCCTTTGACTCGATCGCGAAAGTGAGGCTGACGGAAAACAACGGGAGGTTGTCGGCTCGGGCCTCCATAGCTGTGCCGTATTTGCGGCTGTTTGCTAGCCAGCGATGGATTCCGAGTTCTGACCTGCGATGTATGCCTTTGGTAGCCGTGCAGGCTCTCCTGGCTGCTCTTTTGCGATAGCGAAGATGCAGATTCAAAAAGAGTCGATGATGGCTGGGAAGGCTTCTGCTGGCTGGAGCTTTCAACGCTGAAGTTTCTCATGCTTATTCGCGACGGAGATTTGCTGCCGTGTAGGTGAGACTGAGAAAGGGTTCGATACGGAGGGATGAAGAGTGAGTCTGTGAGATCCGGTGCTGATGACTGAGACTTGAGAGCGTGCTTTTCCGAGGAATATGCTGCAGACTTTCGGTCTGGCTTGGTCAGTGTCCTCCGAAATTGCGATGAGAGGGGTTCGTGACCCTTCACATATGTCGAAATGTGCGATTCCGTTGCATCGGCTCCGTTGCAGGGCTCGGCGCCCCCAGCAGCATCCCTGTCCCCAGAGATAAAGTAATACTCCTCCTCGTTGCGGCCTAGCATTCGCGACCCTGAGCCTAATGGCTTGCGTTTGGTGGATGCTCGAGGGGCGAGATTCCATGACGGCGCCGACTCTTGGGCTGGGGTGCGCGGGACGGGCGGGAGATGTTTTTGATACTGCGACTCTTGGAGTGGGAGGGTCCTTTTCGACTGTGCCTCTCGAAACGAGTCCACATCTTGCGTCTTGGCGTCTGCAAGATCTAGACTTTCCACACTCATGATTGTCTTTAGGGTTTCCTGACTCGACTCGACCCTGAGGGCGATCCGTTTCGACGCAGTCGGGAATAGCCCATTGTGCTCACGAAGTTTTTCTTCTATCTCGGAAGGAACTGCTGGAACCGTCTCATGAATGTCATGAGGCATGTATGCCGTGGGAAAAGCCTGCTTCTTGGTGCTTCCAGCAAGGAGACGATGTAATTTCTCTTTCTTGCCCATGGTGCTGTCGTTGAGCCTTTCTGAGGCCTCTTGCAAGTGGCTACTCGTCTCAACATCGGCAGATCTGGTACGGGAGTGCTTGGACAAGACCCCAGGCACTGGCGATTGAAACTCGTGGTTCTTGCCGGCTCGCGCTGCCAAACGTGACATGAATGCGAATGAAGCTCGAGACGATGAAGCAGACCGGTTTCCCTTGCGAGGGTGGGTGCCATTCTCGGGGGATGGCCGCAACGAGTCTCCCTTGGGGCCGGCAGCCTCTGCATCGCGACGTTTCTTCTTGGAGCCGGCACGGATTGATCGAAGTGAGAAATTGGAGCTGTAACCACTGTCTGCTTGGGACAGAGTCTTTCGTGAACTGGTGGATGACGAAGTCGGAGTCGAAACGAAGCCGCTGTCTGACCGAGCAATTGATCTTCCGGGGGGGCTGCCAGAAGGCCGAGGCCCGTCGCTATTGTCTCGAAACTTGGCACTTGGATCTTCCCTGACGTCCAGGACTTCCGGTGATAGATATTCCGCGTCTATCCTTTCTCGCTCCAGCGTGTTTTCGCTACTGTTTGGGGTGGATTGACGGTCGGAGGTGGACTTGGTCTCAGTTTCCAGGGGACCTGGCGTTGCAGTGACCGCGTACTGCTCGTTCGAGTCCAGCAGCCAAGACCTCTCAAGCTCAAGTTCGAAATTTTGATATGAAGCAGACTCGCATGTAGCGCTGGACAAAACGCGAGTCGCATCGCTAACAAGAGGCTGCACGATCTTGACGTTGTGGTCAGAGTTCAGCTTGTCGCTCAAGATGGCACCTTCTGACAGCGGCCATGCAGGAGCGAAATGTTCCGGTTCAGAACTATCAGATTGTGGTTCAGAGTGGCGAGAAACCGGATTGCCGAGTCGCAGGACTTGGAACAGGAGAACCATTTGTGATGCGCAACGTTCCAAACTTCATGCCTCCAAGCTGCCTGTAGTCCTCCTCACACGGCGTGACGGCGCGCGCTTGAGGTTCGGATATGAGAGTGTACGATGGTAGAAGGTGACTATCGATCTGGTGTGTGGGCGAGTCGTAGCTGGGTTGGGTTGCGGCCGTTGCGTGAATGACCTGGATGCTCAGGAGTGTTGGCGATCGGGTGTCAACCACCCCGCGAGTAGCTACTCCGGGTGTCTGAATGAGAGAGCGCCGGCGCATAGGTATGTACAGTGACGCATCTGAAGGATTCTGGGCGATTGGGCAGCTAAAGGTTTCTGGCGGCCGGGGAGAACGGCACGGAGCATCTGAGGTCTCAGACTTGGTATCGGCAGCGGTTGACTGAGTCATGCGTAGGCAGTTCGGGTCTACACTTGAGGGTCGTCGACTGCCAGACGGACGACCGCTCTCTTGATAGCTATTTCCATGCACACTAACATTGCAAGTTAGATGAGTCTTCCTTAGCGAATGAAGGCGTCTCCGAGACACAAACCTATGAGTCCGACGTTGGGGCTGGACGCCGCCGTGATGACGGACTATGGAATTGGCCCTGCTGAGCCAGTCTTCTGTGGCAGAGCTTGAAAACCCGGTGCTTCTTCGCCTCCCTCTGGTCTGCGACTCATGCGATGGCGGCGGCACGGCGGTGCTGGCTCTTTGAACCGCAGACTCTCTCATCGAAAGCCGTCGATCGGCTGCTGAGTTGTTGGCAGCGGTGTCTTCGTGTTCGACAGACGCATCTTGTGTTGGAGATGGAGACTGCTCAAGAGCAAGGCGAGAGCCGGCAAGATATCTGTGAGAGTACCGCGTGCTGCTGGAGGCGGACAAATCGCTCGGGCTAAGCAAGTCGGCTGCGGACAGTCGGTTGCCTGGTCTGGGCTTGTACAGCCTCCGAGGAGCCGTTCGCGACGCCTCTGAGGAAGACGTATTGCCCATCACAGCAGAATCGCCACCGCTACTGCGGACAGGGACGAGAGACGGCGACGACAGCCGGATTGACCAAGGGGGAGCTCCGGCGGATAGACTTGGGAGCTCCCATCGGTGGTGGCAGGCGCGGTGTTAGTGGGACATGGGAGCGAGAGTTGGAGCGGAGCTGTGATTATGCGCTCCTCCCGAGCATCCAGTCTGGCGTTTGATTGCCGCTGGGACGACACACGGACAGATGCGAAACGGGAGAGGACGCCGGATAAAAGAAGGTGAGGCTACGGTGAGGTCGGGAGAAGTGCGGAGGAGGGCTGGAGGTGAGGTGGGAGGGAAGGAGATGACGGGGAAGGTGCAAGGGAGAAGGCAAGGCTGCCTGGGTGTGGCACGACTTATCACGGCCTTGAACCTTTCGGTTGTCATTTGCCATGACGGCTCTCTTCCTCCACGCACCCGTGTCTGCCAACTCAAAGGCACATCAACCCGAAGAGGGGCGACATTCGACTCGAAAGCGGCCTAGCCGATGACAAGCAGCCACTGCCGAACGGTCCAAAGCAAGGCACAGCCGCACAGCCCATGGCCAGCTCTGCAGCCTCCAGCCTCCACTGCCTCCACTCTGCCCTCCAGGGCGGGCTCAGCATGGCGTCGGTGGGCCAGCCCAGCTGGGCTGGCATTGCTTGAACCATGATCCAATCGCCCAGGACGCCGGGCCCCGAAGCCCGACGGCATCTGCATTGGAGCGTGTCGGAGCCGCATGGGCCGCGTCCAGGCCAAGCAGCCGGCCGCCTGCTCCTGCATACGAGCTCGTTTGATTGGCAATGACACGTCTACTCGTAGAGCCTCTGCGCTCTTGAGCTCGGTGCCCTGCGGATGAGACATCAAACGCCGTGGCCACGGCCCTGGCCTGCCTTGCCGAATTTCCCCGCCGCAACGACATGGGCAGGGGTCGATCGGGCAGGGGCACCATCTTCTACTCGTCAACGCAACCAGCTTCGGCTCCGCGATCCCTGTGGCTAGTCCCCACGGCATGACGAACCGTTTGTCCGCTGCTCGTCCGTCGTTCTCTTTCTTCCGTCATGCCCCTGAGCCGAAAACGAACGAAGATGGGCAAACGATGCACCCTCTACCGCTCATTTTCGGCTCGAATACGATTGGTGCTCGAATGGCGAGACAAACTCTAAATGCTCATAAGAGCAGGTGAAACTCGTGCATCGACGGACTGCACGGTTTTCACGCCCCTGCTCTCCACTGCCGATTTGAACGAGGCCGCTATACGGACGGGAGGTCAATGCTGTCAAACACTTGAGCGTGGCCTTTCTGTAAAGTAAATAACACACGCGTCAATGCACCATCGCAGGCCTTCGCGAACCTGGATTCTGTACGCTCCAACTTAGACAAACCAGGGTTTCCAGCTCCCTATGAATCGTCAAGCCCACCTCCTTCACCAATCATCACCATCTTCAGCAGCTGGTGCGCCACACCTCCTCTGAGTTCGTGGTTCTCGTATTCTCCTCAGCCACCTTGGCTGTGTTTTGTGGTGGTGTCTGGCCGATAACAAGTCGGCGCCACACATCACGATCGGAGCCGGACAACCGGACGTCCCACCTCCATTTCCAATTGGGCAGATCAGTTTCAGACTCTGCGAGATGCCTCTGTGCGACGAAAATAGAGTCTGGATAGGGTGCCTGCGACAAAAACGGAGCTGGTGGGCGAGTCAAACGCCATGTGCCTTTTGAGTTCGGCTGGGTGCTTGCCCCTTCGCGCTTGACGGCACTCGGGGCCATTTATGCGACAGCATCGCTGCTATTACCCTTGCAGGTGGAACGACCTCTAGACAAACCTCGGGGAAGACCGCGAGATGAGGAAAGTCGAGACGGACCGAACCCTCTCCACCGTCTCCAGCACATTTGCTTGCTAATCAGTGGCCTGTGCCATTGCTCGGGTTGACGCCCGCAACTCGACCTTTGCGACAAACCGCCAGGTACCTATCTTTGCTGTTCCGGACTCGCCGAGGTCTTGACCTCATTACTGGATCGACGGGGCGTGCATGAGTATGACGTCGAATTGGCAGGCTAAACCTGCATAGGCTCCTGCATGATGACAACAGACGACACGTCCAACGTCGTCGCACCAGCGGGCATAGCTACCCGTAGAACAGCAAACGGCTTCTAGGCGATTTACCGTGATATTCAACCCTAACTAACAGTTCATTCAGCACACATATGTTAACGTAAGAGTCCTGCCGGCCTTGCATCGCGGCATGTCCAACAATACCACCCCTAGTCTCAGGATACATGCCTTCGGCTTTACTCTGTGGAGCACGGACACACTTGGCTCTCGATGAAAAAAGGTCCGCCATTTCCTCCCAGACCATAATCGTATCGCAAATGGGCGAACCATCATCGGCTCATCACGACTAATGACTGCAGCGACCTTATGGTTCGCGATATGCAATGTAATATATGGCAACGCAGTTGCATTTCAGATAATGTGCCATTTTGTGGGGAGCGCACGTCTGTGCTGTGACTAGGACGAAGGGTCAGAGTCATGAGAGGTCAGAGTAGGTTCGCGGTTCTTGCTAGTCCTTTAGTCCTTCGCCGACGACTCTCGAATATTTGACTTTGCATGATGGTATTATTTTCCAATTTCGGACAAGACGGCCGCCATATCTGCCAACAACAAGCCAGATACCACGGCCGCCGCCCAAGGCGAGTTGGAAACGAAATGCCACCATCCGAGCTTCTCGCAACCAATCGTGCAGCAGATACACCCAAGGAAACAAACACGCAGCTCGTTGACAACATCCCCGAGTTCCATGTTGAAGCCTACTGCCTGACATGGTCCCCCCGGCAGAGAGCCTTACGGCCAGACCCAGTCGGAGAGATTGCCGACCGATGCATCACCCCTCCTGGCGCCCGGGCTGGCCGCCTGACTCGTTGCCGGAAGCCACGTCGTCGGATGTCCGTTCGGGGCACTGCCAATCCCGCGAGGATATGATGGCCAGGAGCGGCACGACGGCAGGGGGTAAAGGACGGCGCCGGGTCGGAACTCGTTGGCATGAATCCCTCGGGTCCGATCCGTGATTGCGGATTCGACTGGGACCGTGAGACTGACTGCCGCGAAAAGTCGAGAGTTCACACGGGCCATCCACGCGCGGCCGATGAGCCACCGGTCTGCGGAGGAAGTGGCCAGGGAGCTTTTGTAGGCGCTCTGGCGTTTTGCATCGGGTACACACGTCGAACACGTTCGTGTTTACTTGCTCCTCGCCAACAACCACCACGCATACTCACTCCCCAATCACATACGTACATCCCTGGGCCCCCATCCAAACCTCATGCACCCTCCCCGCGTCGACGTCCACTCGCGAGCCCACGCCGTACGTGACCTTTTCGCGGTCCGCCTCGTCGGGGTACCACAGCGTCATCTCGCCCGCGAGAACCAGGTGCGTCGTCAGGCCGGCGTGCGAGTGCGGCGCGTAGTGGTAGTTGCTGCGTCGTATAACAGTCAGCGCCCGGTCTCGACTTGGTTGCTGCTTCTTGTTTGCAGGGCGTCCCGACGTGGAGGACTTACGGCCCGTCGCTCTAGGTGAAGACCTGGTCGAAGCCCCAGGCTCGGACCTGCGCCTCGTGTTGCTTGCCCATTGCGTGAATTCACGTTTTCGCCGCTTGGATGAGACGCTCTGTGTAGCAGAGTCTGGGTGCGTGAGAACCAAGACGTGTTGGAAGTGCGCTGTGCGAAAGAGGGTGAACGGATGGCTGTCGGGGTGACCAGCGCATGACCTCATACCGGCGGCCCCACACACGGGCATGGCCCCACCCGCCCCGTGCCGCCGCCGGCTTCGCGGGAGGCTTCTTGGCACAGAGCCACGCTGTCGGGAACCAGGACTTCGCGACCTCGCCGGATGCCCAATGATGACGAAGGGCCACGACGTGCGCGAGCGCGATATGCCTTGGATTCAGGCCATGGCAAATCGACCCTTCCGCCGCGCTGTTCCTCGCTGTCCAATCGGTCCAAGCATGAAGCACCAGCTAGTGCCACGAAAGGCAATAAACGTTCAACGCATCATATCTCGTCACCTGGTCCCCCCGCGAGCCTTGAAAGCATGAGTCGAGCTCCAGATATCCAAGCCCAGTCCGCGAAGCAATCAGCCCCGGCACCTCAGCCCTGTGGCCTCCCGTCCTGCCCGCGCCAATCACCATCCCCGTGCTCATCCTACCCCTTTCCCGCCCTGGCGAAGACGGACCACGCACCACGCGTGCTGGCTCGGCTGCTCCACGCTGCACAGCAATGCAACGACGGGCATGCAGCGCCCGTCGGCAGGGCTGTGCTTCGCTGCAGCTACTCGCTAGTGCCGGGTCTGGCCCCCTGCCCTGGCCAACGAGACGGCCCTGTCGCGACCGGCAGCATTGGCACGCAGCGGAGTGAGGCTTGACGCTTCGCCGCTCCGACGCTGACCCGCCGGGGAAGCCTTTTGTGCGGACATATTCGTCCAAAGCTGGGGCCGGTCTTGGATTCTCTCCCTCTTTTGCCGTGCGCCTTCGTCCTTAGTCGTCTGGTCCCAGAGCTGTTCTTGCGAGAGTCTCTCTTTGTGCCCTGCTCTGCGTCACCGCCAGGTCCCTCCCGGGCCGCATGTCTCGCACAAGCCGTCTCTGCGGCTGACGTTGCCTCCCCGTCCGCCTCAATGTCCGCCTTTGCGAAGTACTGAACCACATCTCCCTCCATCCGCAAACGACCAGAGTATTCGACCGCCATGCCTCCGTGGTACGGACTCTTCGTATGGCTCCTCGATGTCCCCTGCTGATCAATGTGCGTTCATCGGCGGAGCGGCCAGAGCTAACAGTCACCCCCCTCGCAGCGTCGGAGTCGCGCCCCCGGCGACAAGGCTCGCGACGTGCCTCGCCGTGCGCGCACCCTCTCCATCTTCGGCAACTCGAACCCTCACTCACTCCGCGCCCTGCGGGGAATGGTCGGCGTCACCGCGTTTACGAACCCCAACGATGAGTCCTCGAGCGAGGGCTCTGCCGGCTCCTCCAAGACCCCCGAGGTCGACATCCACATGAGCACCGATATGCGCGAGGCGCTCGAGCGAGTATACAACGATCTGCGAGGCGCCGACACGCTCCTATCGAAAGACAGGTTCTGCACGTTCCTGAAGGAGGTCCAGGGCGAAACTACCGTCGATCTCGACCGGGACAGGTACACCTGCGGCGAGTTCCTCTACGTCTGGCTCAAGCAGTACGGTACAGACGCCGTGGCGCCACCTCTCGAGAAGGATCTGTCCAAGCCTCTCACGAATTACTTCATAAACAGCAGCCACAACACGTACCTGGATGGCCATCAGTGGGCTTCTACGAGCAGACCGGAAGCCTACAGAGCCGTTCGTTCTTCCTCTTCTCTTCGCAGAATTGAGTTCTCCAGCTGACGCAAATGTACTCTAGGCCCTTTCAAGAGGATGTCGCTGCATCGAAATTGACGTCTGGAACGGCGATGCGGCCCCCTTGAGAGGCAGGTCCAAATCTCCGCACGGCGAGCATAGCCGCGGCCTTTCGGGAAGCTCTCTGCCGACTGCGGCCCTGAACATCGTCGACACCGTGGAGGATACCTACGAGACGGCCAGGTCGTACCTTGGCGACAAGCCTGCGGCACACTCTCGGAGCCCCAGCTCCAACAGCCGCGCCATGGCCGAAGATGTGTCCCCAAGGTCCAGTGTCCAATTTGCTGCTGCTGCTGCTGCTGCTGCAGACCCCCACGAATCCAACGACAGGCTGGACGTCGCGCGTGGTACGGCGCGTGCTCGCGCTCGACAGCTCATGCCGCCAGGCGAGCCCATCGTCACCCACGGCTGGACGTTGACCGTTCCCTGCGGCTTCCGTGAGGTCTGTGAGGCCATCAAGGAGTCCGCCTTTGTGGACAATGACCTCCCAGTCATCATCAGCCTCGAGGTCCACGCCGACTTGGAGCAGCAGGAAGTCATGGTCAGGATCATGAGGGAAGTATGGCAAGACCTGCTCGTCAGCGAGCCCCATGAAGGCTGCGACCCGAGATTTCGGGTCCCCACGCTCGATGCGCTCCGGAACAAGATTCTCGTCAAGGTCAAGAGGGCAGCGGCAAAGATGATTGCGACCCGGAGCACGGCTGACCTGCCCATGCACGTCGCGGCGGACGATGATGCGTCGCTCTCAGACGACGAGCGGCCGCCTCCAACCCTCTCTCGCTCCCCACGACTCGACAAGGCGTCCTCGGCGCCCACGGGAGCACAGGAAAAGAACGCCAAGGTCCGCATCTGCCAGAGCCTTGCCGAGCTCGCCGTGTATACGCGCAGCGAGCGCTTCGCGAGTCTGGAGACACCCCAGGCCAAGAAACCGACGCACATATTCTCCATTAGCGAAAACAGGATCTTGGAACTATACCAGAAGCACCACCGCGAGGTGTTTATGCACAACAAGAACTACTTCATGAGGGCGTTCCCGAATGTCCGCCGAATCGACAGCTCCAACCCCGATCCGAGCCTATTCTGGCGAATGGGCGTCCAGATGGTGGCTATGAACTGGCAGAACTTGGACGAAGGCATGATGCTCAACGAGGGCATGTTCGCGGACGAGAAGGGCTGGGTCCTGAAGCCCCCGGGATACCAAAGCGCCGACAAGACGAGTGACACGCAGGATCTCGCCGCGCCCGGGTGCACCATGGACCTGGGCATCACCGTCTTCGCCGGCCACAACCTGCCTACCACGGGCAGCGACGACGACGCCGAAAACGCCCGCAGCGGGAGCACGATCCGGCCCATCGTCAAGGTCGAGCTGCACATTGAGAAGCCGGGCGGCGCGGACAAGGACGGTGCGAAGACCGAATGCCCATACAAGCAGCGGACAGACGCGAAGAAGTCGAGCAACCCCAATTTCGGGGTTGCTGGGAAAGCGCTGCAGTTCCGCAGCATACAAAAGGTGGTGGGGGAGCTCGGTTTTGTAAGGTGAGTTGTCATTTCCTACGTGACGGTCAACCAGGATCCCATTTGTTGGACGCCAGCGGAGCCAGCATCGCCCAACCTGGAGTCCGCATCTTCATGCGGTGACAGCCAGGCCGTCTTTGTTAGTTGAAATGTGACCGTTTTCGGGCGCTTTGCGGTCGGGCGTTGCATCCAGCAGCGCGGTGTTGGTGACGAACTCCCAAGGTTCGTCCCAGCTGCGTGGCGCTTTGGGCTTGGCTCCGACGCCGATGGCAACGCCGCATGAAGCTGTCGACGGCACCTCTTTCAGCCAGCCAAGGGTCCTTGCCAGCTCGGCTTTTGGTAATCCCATTGAGTCGCGGGCGGGCCAATGGCAGTTGGACAACGCGAAGTCGGGACACGACCATCCGGCTTTCACGCCGGCATTTGGACAAAGGCTGAACGGCGTTGGCCGCCCGCGACGTCCAGCGCGTGGAGACACTTTCCTTGCCGTGAACACCCGACTGACGTGTCTCTTCCCTTGCGCAGGTTCAAGATCGAAGACGAATCGCGAACGGGAATCGTCAGCTCCCCACTGCTCGCGTGGGCATGCATCCGGCTCGACCGCCTTCGGCCGGGCTACCGGTTCGTCCGGCTCATGGACGCGAAAGGTAACCCGGTCCCGGGCGGCAAGCTCCTCGTCAAGGTCTCCAAGATGATGCGTTGAGGTCGTGCATATGCGGATAACAGGCGTTTTGGCTGCCCTGGGGTCCTTTCCGGATAGACACTTCCGGGAGACGAGTGCAATTCTCCCGCAGGCATGCTTTTTTTTCTCCTTTTTTTTTCTTTCTGTTTGGTACCGGGCTCTGGGATTGAGACGCCGAGCGGGCTTTTCTTTGGGTTGGGATACCAGGCGTTGCAAAACATGATTCGGATGGAACCGATGGAATTCGGGTAGCCACTTCGTTTCTGTAGGCAAATTGAGAATACCCTCGTGGTAAAGGAACCTCTCGTGGCCACAAACAACGCCGCTTGGTGGACGGATCGGTTACCGGTCACATTGTGTCGAGGTTTGGCGCAAGCCACACGGCTACTGGGACAATGCGCATGCGCCTGTATGGTCCGGAACTCAACCCGCCAACAGCCTGTCCAGTGACACCCCATGTTTGCTATTGATGCTGGCGTCATGTCCGACAGCGTCGATCCCAGCACCCCGGCCTCGGCGCCCGTGCGGACCATGGGTTCACGCCCCCCGGTCCGCCGAGAACTCAACGACAAGGGACTGCCGGCGGGTCCTCCAGGAATATCCGTAAGCCAGGACGCTTTGGCCGGGCTCCCCTGCTCGGAACGGTGGAGGCTCCGTGCTCTAAACGGCGATTGCTTTTTCCCCGTCTATGGCCACGTCAGGAACAATCCGTGCTTGCCGCGTTTGCTCGGCCGAGCGCTGTGAGCCACAGCGGCTGATGCATGTGCTATTGATTCCTTCGGGTGAAGTGCCCCTGAACGGACCAAGCCGGACCAAGCCGGCCCAGGGTACGCACCTCGAAGTGAACACTTCTTGTTGGCCCAACCTCGCAGTAGTCGGGCTGGCCGCTGAACCCTTTGTGCATATGCTGTTTTGTCGTGTATAATCAGTACTCCTTGACCGATATGTGTTTAATAGTTCGAATATCTGAGTATCTCCTCATGTAGCCTGCGACTTCTTAGCACCTGCGGGTGGCGGCTGTGTTTGACTCAAGCGCATCGATGATCTTGTTCCACCTCAGATCTGCCACAGCTCGAATCCTCTCTAGACAACCGAGACCCGTGGCTTTGGCTAGGTTGACTCCCGGCCTTGGGGGAGGGTAGGGTTTCCCGGATCGATGCGTACAGGCGCTCTCAGATATCGACGAGCAAACAGCCGAGATTCTCGCAACTCGGCCGCTGATGAACAGGTCAGCAGAGCGGCTGCGCGTGCTTGCATACAGGCGGGCCGGTTGAATGTCCTGGTAATGTTGCACGATTTTACTTTTTGCCTCTTCCCTCTCTGATCAACGCATCGCATGGTTCCATGACCCTTTGAGCTGCCAGTCACATCGGCAGAGGCTCCTTGGGTTACTCCAGCACGCCACCGGCTCCGGGGCGCGGACGGAGCGACCCATCCCCGGAAGGCGAGAAATGATTCGTTCCCATCCGCTCGGTTTGCCAGTGGGGAATGCAAGTCAACTCATCAGTGACGCTGCATGGTGTCACGTTACGCGCCAGAAGGACCCTGGCCGGCATGATTGAGTGGCGGTGGCAGAGAGCGCCTCGGCTCTGTACTCGTACTCGTCGATTGACATCGCATCGGGGTGACATGGTGGTCAGGTCCTTGATCGCTTCATTTCCATGGGCTGCCTTGGATGGGCATATCCATGAGAGCAACTCCAGGATAGGCTGCTGACCGTGCTCACACTCAGGCCAATGATCAGTGGTTTGCGAGGTCTCTACTCCGTACGGGCGTACTCCGTATCCGTAGCTGAGGCATGAATATGCCCCGAAGTGTTCCCAGCTGAGACATCGTGGGGGCGGATCTCCTCAAACGTCGCACGCGATCCCACTGGACCCATGTCGATACCGATGGCTCCTGCAGCTGCGAGGATGCCGGGAGACCGCTGCATCGGTCATGTTCGTGCGATGCGGCAAAGACCACGTACGAGAAGTTGAGATTGTACTCGTACAAGTCCAACTAATAGTCTGTGGAAGAGTGGGACTCCGAAGGTAGGTTGCTGGCGTTTGGTGGGCTGAGTAGGACGGAATCTGACACATCATTCCTGCAGCCGCATGAAGGTTTTCTGTTGCAAGTATCGACCTTGCGGGCGGCAATGCCTTCCAGCAGCAGCCCAGTCAGCGACTTTGTGCGGCTGTGCAGCCGACTGACGTATTTGCATGTTCCAGCGCGTAGGTGTCGTGGTTGGCCCGGCGAGATGGCATTTTCAGGGCACGGCTCTGGTTGCCGCTCATTTTCCTGGCGACAAAATACCCGTGATGCACGTTTCTCGCGAGGCTCCCGCCGTCTCCCGCTCCCGTCCACGTCCCTGCATGGAAGTTTCCCCGGCGTCCAGCGGCTCCTGTTCGGAAGATGGCGTCCCCATCGGGGCATCGGGGCCGAAGAGTTTCGGCTTGTCCTCACGGAGCGGGTATCCAATCCATATCAGGGGGCAAGGACCGATATGCCGCAAGCGGCCCTACTAGTCAGTGCGCCGACAAGGGCTCCGGGCTGATGTTTGCTGTGATGGTGATGGCGCATGTGGATTGCAGGACGCTCAACTCAGATGACGAGGTGGGGCGCAAAAGCAATATGTACCAAGCAACTCGAGGCTGTCGCACTGCAGAAAAATCAGCGACAACCGATAGCTGCTGTCTGTATGCTTCGCACGGAGCAAAAGCGTCTGGCACCGTCGTGCTTGGTGCTCGTATTGTTGTTGCCCAATTTAGGGGGCCCCGCGGGGGCAAAGGCCCCTGTCTGCCGGTGGCATAACGTGGCTGGAGACCCTGACGTTTGCGCCAAGTGTAAATGTCCGAAATAGTACGGGTACGGAGTAGCACGAACGCAGGAACGGTATCTGGGCTGTACGTCATTATTCGGACTTCAGTGATGTTCGTGGATGCAGTCGAATCGCTGGTCGGCGTGAACGTCGATTGCTTGGACCGTCGACACTCGCGGGAGGGTTCTTGCCGTCCACTGAGAAACAAAAACGTGGCGACCAAGGGGTGTGCGCTGTTTGGGAGCCATGTCGGCTACGACTACTCGTACGAGCACCTTCTGTCAGGAGACGGGCGACTAGGAACATGACGAGCGAGGGTCTAGCGACTCCGCGTGACAGAGCTCTGGTATTTGCGACCATTAGCAAGTGGCGCTGCCATCTCAGGCCACATTGCAGGCCTCCTCGGAAAGCCTTCTCCAAGCCGCAGGCCGAAGGTCGAGGAGGCTGGCACGACAAGCGCGATGCAGGATTCACGGTGGGACCTGGGGCGAACACACGTTGTTGCGGAACGGGATGGCGTCAAGTTCCAAGGGACGGTTGCGTATACCAGCAGGGCAGAACTGACATCAGTTTGTCAGAGAGTGGACATCCGGTCAGAGAAAAAGAAAGGTGCCGAGCTAGATAGATGGGTCGATGGTTTGTGCAGGAGAGCCAGATGGGAGGACCCAACATGGGGTTGCGGATATACCCATTCGAGCAAGTGCTCATATTCGAGATACTGCCCTTTTACAGACTAGTAGATATGGACATGAGCCAGGGAACAGACAGGGAGATGGTCGCAAAAAGAAACGATCTTGGTGGGGGGCGAGGGCACAGGGGTTGAAGAAAGAAAGATGTGGTGGGGGTGTGAGGGTTGCGAGCGTTGTGTGCTCGTGACTGATGCTGATGAACTTCTCATGCCACAGTGATGGCATCTGAGGAGGTACTCGTACCTGGGTCCTAGGCAGATTTGAGGCATCGGCGGCGGTATCTTGAAGCAGCCCTGATGCTGCAAGCAGCATGGCGCGTTGGCCTTGAAAGTGCGGCGCTGAAGGGCCCTGCTCCTCGAGGCTCGTTGGAGGCCATTCAGTTGTGCCCGAACCATCATGCCAGGCACCGCTTGGCGGTGGGCGCGTGTCTGATGCAACTGCTGGAGCATGTTGCTTGCTGCCAGGGAGGCGACCGACTGGCATCTCGCGGCTGAGAATCCACAAACACCCTTGATAGCGGCCCAATGGGATGATGCAGTAGCCCTTGCCGCCTTCCGTCCCCGCAGGAACCTGTCAGCGTCTCGTGCAGGGCACGGCCAGCAGCTCAGGGCACAGAGTGGGCAAGGGACATGCATTGTACGAGTACTTATAGGCAAGTAGCAAACTCGTACGTAGGAGTACATACATGCACCCTGCCTCGGAAGATTTAACGCTGTGCAAAGCACATGGCTGCCGCAGCTGTCAGAGCGCCTCGAATCGTCGGCCCAGCCGCCAAACCTTGCCCAAGCCGGCGACTGTATCGTTGTGATGACGAGCAGTCAGCTGCGCAGTCGCTAAAGCTGCCCAGAGTCGGACAAGGGAGCCGTGGGTCGCTGTCGTGGAGAGGGGCAGGACCGCGTTCCATCCAGAATTGCAAGGCCTTGCAGCGGCTCGGACGATGGGGATCGCTGGCTGCAACCGGCCATTGGCAAGGCTGTCCGAGTGGGTATGTGTGACCTGCGGCCAAATGCCTGCTCGATCGGCCCTCTGATCGAGCACTGCACGTCGAGGCAGGTTTTACTGCCCGCCGCCGGCACGCCGTCGTGGTTGGCTGCATGATGGCTGGCCCGACCGCAGCAAGCAGTATACTTCCTCCTCGAGTTCAACGCCAGATGTCGTCGGCCTGGCATCCATTCGCACGCCCAGAGGATAGTCATCTGCCCTCGCGTGCGACCGTTCTTCTGGAGTTGAAGGCAAGGAGGCTTGGGATTTGGCCAGATAATTGGGGCTTACCTTACCCTGTGGTAGTAGCCACAATTCCAGTTACCTGGTGCGCGGCCCCTGTCCCATCTCGGCGATCATGGCGTCGTCGCGGCTTACACACTTGGTTCTTGTGCGATGCGCAGTCGCTTGTGCGAGTGTGCGCGCAGTGGCCGTAGATGCTGTCGTCGAGGCAGGCATTCGCTGAAGAGCACGTTCAAGTCGGACGAAAGCCGGCCCACGCTGGGAAGGCAGGACGAGGAGGAAGGCACCAAGGGCGTCCTTGCGTCATTCGACAAAAGCCAAGCCTCGACTGTAGATGCCTCCTTCCTGCCAAGGCACGCCGCCGCAGAATCCACCAGGCACCCACGTCAGGCTGGCAGAAGGAAGGAAGGAAAGAGGGAAAGAGGGGACGAGCCGTGTAAGCCAATGTAGTAATCGCTGCCGTATTGCAAGGAGAAGCCTTCGCCGCCAGTGTCCCGAAAAAGAAAAAGAAAACTGCCGACTGCTCTCGTTGCTCCTCTCTCGGACATCCTCTACTCGCTCATCCCACAACGCCGGCGGCTGTGCTGCCCAACGACACGCCAGAATTCAGGTTTGTGCGACTCCGTCTGTCTGCCGGGCCCTCACTTCCCTCGCTCTGGCTCAGTCGCCGTCCCGCCTCTGGAGCCAGAGAAAAAGCAAAATCCAGCCCTGGCTCTCCTCTCATCAACTGCCCCGGCTCCAGGAATCCCCTGTCTAGCCCTGCGCCCCCCGTCGCCCAGCTGGGGCGCGCCCGTCTGCATGCGATCCACCGACCCCAATCGATGAGGCTACCGATGCCCTGAAGGTTCGACGCAACGGGTAGACGCTGCGTGCTGCGTGCTGCGGCTACCGGCTACGAGTGCTCGTAGTCCGTACGGAGTGCTCGTGCATACTCGTACTGCCGTGCCATATGAGCCGTGGCAAGAGCCGAAGACGGAGGCAGCCTGGTCCTGGTCCATCGGCGAACGACACGACAAACTTCGGGGCGCAATATTGGCTGGCGGCAGTCCTTGACGACTGTTGCAAGCACTCACAGTCGCGCGACACTGCCTTGTCGTCAAAACCCGGCACCCCACGAGCCTCGATTGTCCGTCTGTCTCTCCGTCGCTGTCTCGAGTCTCAACCCACCCCCGTTCCGGATCCTGATGCCCCAGTTCAAGCCAACCGAAAAAAGCACCCCCTCCCCCCATGTCCGCCATGGCCGCTCCACCCATCAGTGTTTCTCAAGGGCGAGCGCAAACGCCACAACCTTGTCGGTAGGTATTACGAGTAACACTTGGGCAATTCGCACGCCCCCAGACTGGCAATGACAGCGCCTTTCCACCGTCTCACAGCCGATATGACAGGTCTGCTCCATATCCCACTCCGCCCAACGCGACTCCGAGACGCCGTCGCCAGATGTCACCGCTGCCCACAGCCACTTTAGTCGATGGCACTGACACAGCACGGTCCAGTTACCAGAGTCCTGGGTTCCGTCCATTCCCGCCCCAGCTGCCCGGCCCCTGTCGGTCGACGACTTGTCTTGGTGTTATTCCCTTGCACCCCCCTTGTCTTTGACCCTCTCGACCCTCTTCCGTCGACTTGGCTCCCATTCCCAAACCCATAAATGTCAATGGCCCCCACATCCTGTTGACAGCACCAGACTATCAAGCCTTCCCGATACATTCTTCCTGGACATCTTTTTGACTTCATCTCTCAAACTCGTGTCGAATCTTATCGTTTGTCCGTACTTCGAGGTCGTCACGTCTCGACGGCATACGCCGTGCCATCACGATTCGCCGACTGTCCAACGACTGTGATGCAAATTCAGCCACGACTCGTCGACCTACGCACATCAGCCTTGGGACTGATCAATGATAGCCCAGTTTAAGTCACAGACCTGGCTGCTCATCACTGATTTACGACTTGCCCGTCCGGGTATAAATTGAGGCCTTCGGCCACACTGAACCCAAGCCAACGTTCCTGACACCAGCAATACGCTCGGTATCCAAACTACGATTCTCTACCACCCTGATATTCCCACATCATCACGAAGGACATGATCCCCCGTCGCTCCCTGCGTGATATGCAGTCACCTCGAGTCATGACGCCAAGCGAATGCGAGCCGGCACTGGCACAACGGTCCTTTGACTTTGGGGTCATGATCAAGCATGTAGCCAAGGTGCGCCTCAGAACCTCACAAACACAGACAGGGTGTTTGTTTCAGCCTGAGTCTGATACTAACCAGGGACATAGTTACCGGGTATCAGATGCCCCAAGTGTCTGGTAAGAGGCGTTGAGGTATGGGTAATTCCGGGCAAAAGCTGCCGCGAGTGCGGTACCCCTTGCGGCTAGGTAGGTATTACGCACAAACAGCTATGCCGAAGCCAGACATTTTATGGCTGACCAAGAAAATTACAGGCTCTTCGGCTCCAGAAGGCAGACGAGATACAATAGCGGCAACGCATCTCAAGACTGCAAAATTTACGCATCGGCCGTCAGCCGCAGCAGGCAGGGAATCTTGGTTCGTTGCTGTAATTTCGTGCCACAGGGCAGGTCCCTGATGTTCACGTTGTGGCCGGAGAAGAACCTGACCACGCTATCAAGCTGTGTGAGGCGGGCCGAGTGATAGCTGCTGCAGGAGAGCGGCATCTGTGGTGGATTCCCTAGGGCAACGACGTTGCCGCTTTGTACATGGAACGGAGATTTCGATGGCCCAGGTTCACACAGGGAGGCATAATGGTATGTGCCTATGGTACTTTGAATACGATATAGCCTCGAGAAATGAAATTCTTATGAAGTCAGTCCAACTGGTCTTGACTCAGTGGCAGCCTGAAGTACTGAGATCGATGCCTGTCCAGCAGGAGCCCGGCCCGCATGTCGCACCAACTCGACAACGCCAATCGGTAGTACTACATGCATTCGAACCACATGGCTAACCCTCATGTAGCACACATATACAGCACAAGTTGAACCCCATGTGGAACAGTCGAGCCGAGAATGCATCGCAGCTGACGGACCACTCTTTGAAACGCCCACTCAGCCCGAGTTGAACGAGGGTGTAAGTCGCGGGGCCAGTCAAAGGCATATGTGAAGATGAGACGAGGAGCGCAAATCCCGCCGGGTCGTGAGTATGGAACCCCACGTTAAGCACCTGCAATAGAGTTATGGATAATACTAACTGACTAGCTGCATAAGACTGCCTGAGAAACACGCGATATGTCGGGCCGTCCGACGTATGCCGGTGCACGTGGACTAGATCTAGATTCGGCGGGCGAGGGGACAGCCAACGCCATTGGTCTGTCCCGTAATATATTGCGGCCTCAAAAGGCCTCTCTCCGCACGCAAGGGTCTGGCCGCAGCCCGGGGGGAACATTGGAGCTGAAAGGAGCAGTTAGAGTTTGGGTTGGGCGCAAGGTGCATGAATTGAAGATCTCCGGCGTCTTTAGGCTGAGTACGGGTATTTCTGTTGACTGTTTAGTAAACTTGGATGGTTCCGGCTTCAATTCGTCCTCGGAGCCTGATTGGGCCTCACAAGGATCAAGCATCAGCAGTCGTCGACAATGCGATGCATACCATGCTAGCGTGAAAGGTGTTACTTCGAAATATAGTAATAGTGTCTATTCGTAGATCCTATCGCGAAGCTCGGGACATGGGTCAGGGTTGTGCCCAACTGACATTGCCAGGGACCAAGCCGTAGTAGATGCTGTCTCGCTTAGAGCCCTCGGAAATGGCCGCTGCCGACGCATATCATACGCACGGCGCTATCCAATTGAGCAGGCCCGTTCCATGCTCTCGTCAGAAGTGCAAACTGATTTATCAACATTTCGGCGAATTCGGCATTGACAAACAACCGCCAAGGGAAACAAAACAGCCCGTGACACATGGGCTGTCTCAGGGCCGCCGTCTTCTCGAATAATTCTAGAGGGCCTTGTCGGGCTCGCAACACGCCGGGATTCTGCAGCGCCGAAGCCAGGGGTTTCCGGGGAAATTTTTCGGAGAATGACTGGCGAGTCTCGACTAGTGTTACACGACGGTGACGGCATCTGCCGAGTGAGAGCCAACGGGATATGACGAGTGATATGTGAATTTGGACAAGAGAGGACGAGGCACATAGACCTGCCTTGAGTAGTAAGTCCACTTTCAGCTGCCTGCCTCCCGTGGGCTGAGCCACATCTTGCGGTGTGTCAGTCTCCTCGCGCGGTGAACGTCGCCCTTTGGAGCCAAGCCTGCAGATAAGATTGGGGAGGCAGGATCCTTGCGCGAGGGTCTCGCGGGTCGGCAGCTTGAAACCTTCTTGCCCTGGGCGAGCGGCAAGCTGGGGTTGCCCCGAAGACTTGGCTGCCGCTGTTGGGCGGGCCGCTTTGAGATGAAGAAGCCTTGACCATCCATGGGCCCACGGATGACGGTCCGATGAGCGGGAGCTTTCAGCGGGGTTAATGTAGCACAACGATCGGGTACAACACGGGACGGTCCCGCTGTAGTTGATAGTACCAGCCCCAATATACTCGTGTGTTGAATAATCAATGTCCAAGGGGAGAGGATCGATGATTGAACACACCATTTGTCAATGAATACAAAGTCCAAAGTCCCTTGCGCTATTGAAACAAGATGTCATGTCGTTGTTTTAGACGTCATTTGCGACATGGGGTTGTACACGCGATGCGTCTGTCTCTGATCAACGCCGACTGATCTGACAATTGAGCGATGAGATCATGTACGAATAGGGCTACGTTTGACACAGTGGCGTCCGGTCTGTTATTAAGGATGTCAGTTTACGTATTGTCTGCTGAAATTCTTGTGAGACCTGTCATAACCTGGCTGATGATAATCAACAAGACGTCCGAACCCCTGGGCCGAGTTGCCACTTCCAGCCACAGGACCGAGACAGATGAAATTGCAAAGGGTTCTGACAGTTATATTCGCTTCTAGTAAAACCCCATACCGTCCTTGAATTTCCTTTTCTTTTCAAAACGGAAAAGGACCTTCAAAGTCAAGTCGTTTACTCGTACGCGGCTGGGAGGGGAGACACGGGGTTAGTACGGATGTAGCGCCTTGCCAAGTAGCAACTCGATCACTTCGTGCAAAGTACCACAACACGGCCAGTCTCCGCACCTAGAAAATTCCACATACTGCATCAGGTCGGGATTGCAGTTTCATAACAAGGTGAAAATCCAAAGCAAACGTCGCTAATGTCGGCCTCGGAGTTCTCCTTGCGTTCCTGATGCGTGGATTCGCAGCCGTGTGACGTCATGCCAAGCTTGGTGAGAGAGGCTGGGTGCAGAGAACGCGTGCCTCTTCGCCGTGGCACAAAACTCCATTCCTGCAACTCCTCCTTGACAAACACAAACGCCCACCGTTCGTTTATCAGCAGGAAGATGCCTTGGAAGGAGCGGTTTCAGCGCGTGAAGCAGGAATGGGACAGCATGATATCGCCGCAAGGCTCGCAACCCCACTCGGAGGAGCCACCGCCGCCACCGCCGGCGCACACTCGACCACCGGCTGTCGATCAGGCGTACTGGAGACCGCGGTTCCAGCCTGACGTTGCCGTCACCGACGACTGGGACGCCAAGATTGGAAACGGCCCCGATGGCTGGGGCAACCAGGAGCTGCAGCACTACACCGCGGCTCCCGAGAACGCCTTTCAGTAGGTCGCCCGTGCGAGTTCGCTGGGTTCCATGTCCGGCTGGCTGACAACTCCGACAGCACCCCAGACGGCAGGCTCGTGATCCGCGCCATCGCGAACGATGCCGCGCCGAGCCCAGAGCAGCGATACACCTCTGCGCGGCTGGTGAGCCGACAGAAGCTGGATCGCGACAGAGGCGTGCTGACGGCCGTCATCGTGTCCCCCTGCGCCGAGGGCATCTGGCCCGCCTTCTGGCTCCTCCCGGAAGAGCCCTTCTCGTGGCCCGTGGACGGCGAGATCGACATCGCCGAGACCTGGAACGGGGACCGCGAAAACCGGTCCTGCCTCCACTGGGGCTTCCACCACGAGCCGCAGAAGCACCGCGTCTTGGGGACCAAGATCCACGACATGCACGCCCGCCCCGTGCGCTACGACTTCGCCTGGGACCAGCCCGGCGGGCAGCCCGGCCAGGGGCGGATGGTCTGGTACATTGACGGCCGGCCGGTCATGAAGGCTGGGATCCCAGAGGGCACGCGGCCGATGCGGGACATGACGATCCTGCTCAACGTGGCCATGGGGGGCAACGTCTGCGCGGGCAGGACGCCGGCGCACGGCCAGTACGACATGGTTGTCAACACTCTCTTTCTGGCGGAGGAGCTGGAGAACGGTGGTTGGAACCGCTTCGAGTACGACTGGGGGCACCCCGGTACGCCTTTGGGAAATACCTATTAGTAGGCATTCCGTATCTTGGGCTGTGTGTCCAGCGTGCCGAGGACGGGCCATGAGGAGCAGTGAAGAATGGCCGACTATGTTGTCCTCGAAGACTTTTCCTAGCAGGCAGTTTCGAGGCGTGCTGAATTTATGGGGTTTGCAAGGCTCTCAAAGTGTAGGCACCACGGCGAGGTGATGCAGTCTTCGTGGGTTGTTGAAAATGCACGATACTGAATGACCCAATACGGGCAACTTGGACAACGCTCAGCGAGCCAACCTAGCCTCAAGACAAAAGATGGCCACGTGAAAGAGTTTGGCTTGAGACGCCCGTAGTCGACGACGGCGCAAGGGCAGTACCTGAAGAAGCGGACCAGGCCCCTGAGGTGGTTCCCGGATTCTGTCTTCTACCCTCCTGCGTCCCACGACTTGTGGAACGCAAAACCGCGGAGGAATGGAGGGACATCTACCGTTCCAAGGGCGAACTCTTGAAGCTTGACGATATGCTAGGATCGGGAGCTACAGAGATTCACATCGACGGGTCTGACTGGACGCACGAGTCTGACGAACAGTTGTGCGACGTTGCCTATACCTACAACAGCTGGAACCGCATCCGTGGCCGCCAGAACGACAACGCGCGTGACCCGGTTGACACGCCTCAAGCATCGGACTGCCACGACCAACGCTGAGCAAGGACGTGGGATGCCCTGACGACAAGGCTCCGGGATTCTCTACTCCAACGCCGCCCTGCTCCTACACTTGCCTCGAGAGGCCGTCCACATCAGCCAGCGAGCCGCGGCTCTGCGCAGTGGAATGAAACGGCTCGCCTGGCCTGCAAAAGGTCAAGAGATCGTTCACGAAGCGCAACGCACGGGAGGCTCGTTGGCAGCTGGCCCATATTGCATCCCGCCGGGTCTGGAAGCATGTCGCTTGGGCGGCGTCAACGCAGCCGCCATCTACTTTGCCAGCATGACACTGGGCGTACAGCAGGGCTTCCCAGCCGCCATCTACTTTGCCAGCATGACACTGGGCGTACAGCAGGGCTTCCCAGCCAACTCCCGCCCGTGGCGCCCCGGATGGCAAGGCGAGCGAGGACACGGCAAGGTCTGCTGGACGGGGAGGACGACGCCAAGGCAGCGGCTTTCCGAGAGCAGAGCCGCGGCGTGCCAGGGCTGCGTCAAGCTGCAGAGTGAACCCCGTGCGCTGTATCACAACCAGGCCAGGTGCTGCGATTCGGCGCGAGTCCTGCACAGCAGCTTCTACGGGCATGACGGAGACGGCAAGTTGCCGCCGTTGGTCCGAGACGGGGAAGGGGGCTACTGGGCTGAACCAGGAGAATCCGCTGTATGCCACTGAAGCGATGCCTTTCCTCGCTCAATGGGCAGCTACTGGAACTGGAAGAACTTGGCCATAGGTATATGTTTATGGAGGGCTTGATTGCCGAGTGCCGCGGGCGGTTGCCAGGGGCAGGGCAGTGGCCAGCTGCCAGCTGCCACGATTAGGTGCCTTGTTTCTGCGGCTGCCTCGTTTTGCTGCCTCGTTTTGCTGCCTTGTTTCTGCAGCTACCATGTTTTGTTTCCTCGAGCTAGATTCAGGACATCTCCCCCCTCCTTTCTCGTCACACACCATATTCGCACTCTCTTCGCGCACCCTCTCGTCTCCCACAGCCCGTCAACTCCCATATCTTCATCACTTCGTGCATCCATACCCACCTACGCGTCAGTGTAGAGCCCCTGAAACCGCCACAGAAGCCCTCTGCAGCCTTTGTGGTCACCATGTACGTCGCGTTGCGGCTCCACCTCGACGAGGTCGACCGATTTCTCACCATGATAGCAGCGCAGGACAATATGATCGTCCCAGCGGAGCAGGAGGAGAACACGGCCGTTCAGGAGGAGAACAGCGCGGCCATCGCGGGACAGGACGCGACGACTGCCCAGCAGGAAGGCAAGATGGTTGCCCAGGACGGGGACAACGTGCTCTTCAAGAAGGGAGACGAAAACCTTGGCCAGGAAGACGACAACGATCTGGCCAAGGAAGAAGGCGAAGTGACCTCCGAGGACAGCGAGGTGATCCTCCAGGAAGAAGGTAAGGTGGTCTTCCCTGAGGCAGGCAAGGCGATCGTCCCGGAGGCAGGCAAGGTGACCAACCAGGAAGAAGACTCGGGCTTCATCTACCAGCGCGCCACAGCGGCTCAGATCACCAAGCACTTTGAGAACAACAGCCAGATGTTTGCAGCCCCCCTCGCCAAGGCCGACTACATGGACGTGCAGCGTCGCCTGTCCGAGACGGAAGCCAGCACCGAGCAGACGGCGTACTGGGTCATCTACCACCGCGACGACCCCGAGACGATCATTTGCAGCTGCACCACGTACCTGCGCGAAGCCATCATCAACCAGGGCCACGGCATGCAGCCCGTCTCCGCCGTCGTCATCACGGACGTCTTCACCCTCCCCGAGTACCGCCGCAAGGGCATGGCCACGATGCTGCTCCAGGCGGTCCAGGGAACGCTGGACCACGGCGTGACGAAGAGGATCGAGTTCAGCATCATCTACAGCGACCGGAACCCCGACTTCTACGATCGCCTCGGCTGGAAGCAGCAGCCTGCGACGTACCTCCGCATCGCGGTGGGCAAGAAGACGGTCGAGCTGCCCGCCGAGACGGACGAGCTCAGGTACGCACGACTCCCACGGCTGGCTCAGTTTGCCAAGCAGGACGTCAACATGACCAAGTGCCGTCTCTCGGCGAAGCGCGAGAAGGGCAAGGTCTACGCGCAGATCCTTCCTGTGCAGAAGCTCACGCGCTGGCACGCGGCCCGCTCCCTTATGATGAAGGGCCACCTGCTCAAGCGCGACGACAAGGAGGGCGGCTGGCTCGGAGCCATGTTCACCAACGCCCAGACCGGGGCCGAGGTGGTCGCCTGGTGGACGGCTGACTTTCGCTCCCGCGCGCTGTACGTGGGCCGGGTGGCCTCGACGCGCCTCAAGGGCATGGAGCACGAGATCAAGGCGGTGCTCAAGGTGGCGGCCGCCGAGGCGACCTCGCTGGGGTTCCGAGAGCTGGTGCTGTGGGAGCCGACGGATCAGGTGGTCCAGGGCGCATCGCTGCTGGTCGAGGAGCTGGGCCAGGGAGCGCGCGCCGTTGTCGAGGAGCGCGTGGACATGGTTCCTTGCCTGCGATGGAACGGAGGAGAAGAAAAGGAAGGCGGCCTGGTGGACGCTCAGTTCTACGGCTGGATCTAGATGTGGAGGCGGAGTCGGCGAGAGGGTGTGGCGGAATATCCCCAGGGTAGGACATGGATTGGACACGCAGTCTGGATTCCAGGGTCCAGAGTTGTATAGTGCCGATGCAGGCTATTGGGGTGCTATGGTTCGAGGTTGTCTCGGAAGTTGCATCGACCTCTAGCGGAAGTCGGCAATTGAGCATGACCGAGGTATTGCAGGGGTTACGCAGTCAAGCAGTGTGTATAGCTGAGATTGCTCGTGTCAACTCCATCAGTGTTCTGGATCTGCCGAGCGACGGTGACGACGCATGCGAGACGGGAGACACCGAGATATACACGTTCTTGACGTTGTAGCAGCAAGTCTCTGTACCTTTGAATGAAATCACAAGATCGGCATTGCCATTACATCATGCATCCGAGGAGACACCCCGCCCCCACCAGAGCTCCAAAGAGCCGGGCCGTCCATGACAACATCATTCTCAACCCCGCCGCCCCAGCTTCGGTCTGCTTCCTTGCAATCCCTCGCAACTACACAGTACATGACTGGAACCCTCCCCCGAGGCGCCTCTCCATCCGCATCCAGAGCCCTACGATCAGCACTGCGCAGCAGCAGCGGCCTCGCCACTCGCCTCGCTTCATCCGCAGCACGAGCAGCATCACCCAGCAACGCACAGCCCCCCCGCCCGCGGCACCGCCTCGCAGCGCAACCGCCCGCCATGTCGACCATGCCGGCGTCCCACGGCCACAGCGCCGCCTGCTGCAACATCCCGCCCGTCGTGTCCGAGGGCTACAAGCCCCGGGGCACGTACGAGGACCTCGGCGGCTACAACACCTGCAAGTCCCCCGCCCGCGCCGCGCGAGACGAGACGTGCTGACTGCGCCGTGGGCAGACGTGACGGGCCCGGCGGACGCCACCAGGGCCCTCGTCCTCATCTACGACATCTTCGGCTACTTCGACCAGACGGTCCAGGGCGCCGACATCCTGGCGTACGGCGACGACGCGCAGAAGTACAGGGTCTTCATCCCGGACTGGTTCAAGGGCGAGCCGTGCCCCATTGAGTGGTGAGTGCCCGGCGGCGACAACCTCGCGCGGCCGTGGCGAGCTGCGGCAACAGGTGCTGACCGTTGCAGGTACCCGCCCAACACCGAGGAGAAGCAGAAGAAGCTCGGCGCCTTCTTCGGCACCTACCCGCCCCCCAAGATCGCCGGCCTCGTCCCCGACTACGTCAAGGCGCTCCGGGAGAAGAGCCCGGCCCTCGCGAAGTTTGGCATCATCGGCGTGAGAGCCCCCCCGTATGAGACCCCCGTCACGCGCTGACACGGCTGCAGATGTGCTGGGGCGGCAAGGTCGTCGCGCTGGCCACAAAGGCCGCCACCAACCCCTTCTCCGTCGCCGCCTCGATCCACCCGGCCATGGTCGACGCCGCCGACGCCGACGGCATCGCGGTCCCCTTCGTGCTGCTGGCGTCCGGGGATGAGCCCGCCGCCGACGTCAAGAAGTTCGAGGACGCCCTCGCCGTGCCCAAGCACGTCGAGACCTTTGCCGACCAGATCCACGGCTGGATGGCCGCCCGCGCCGACCTGAGCGACGCCCGCGTCCGGGAGGAGTATGAGCGTGGGTACAAGACCGTCTTGGGCTTCTTTGCCAAGCACTTTTGAATTGCGACGGGGGGAGGACGTGAATTAGGGGGGTGATGGAATGACGAGTGCAATCTGTTCCGAGTTATGCCCGGCAAAAGTTCCAAGACGGCAAAATACAACGCCATGTGTCCGCTGCTTCCATGCACCCGTGACGCCCCCGTACAGACCTGGCCGCCGCCCCGGTTCTCACGGTCCCGTCCCCCGCGCCGCCTCGGCATCGGCCAGCACCTGGTCCATCTCCAGGAGAGTAAACGGCTGGGCGACGTCGGCGCCGCCCCCGTCGGGCCCCTCGCGCGGCTCGCCCCAGCGCACGGCCGTGCAGACCATGTACTCGTCGAGCAGCCACTCGAGCCGCACGTCGACGTCGTCGACGCGCTCCCCGCGGAACCAGACCTCGAGGCCGCGGCCCTCGGGGCCCGTCTCGCGGGGGGGCGCAAAGTAGCGCAGGTCCAGCTCGTGCAGCCACGGGGCCAGCAGCGCGTCGCCCGTCATCTTGACGTAGCCCTCGCGCAGGCACCACAGCGCGTAGAAGTAGGCGAGCAGGCGGTCCGGGCGCGCCCCGAACGGCAGGGCCCTGAGGCGCGCGGCCTCGCCGGGGGACAGCACCTCGTCGTGGACGTCGACGTAGCGCGCCCAGCCGTCGGCGGCGATCATGGCGCGGTCGCGCGCGCGCCGCTCCGGCGGGCACACGACGTCGACGCCGACGGC